>MU788673.1:182366-262480 GCA_026770625.1 Nicotiana glauca
ATTTCTTTCTCTTCTTATTTTGTGGTGCCTCCTCAACAATGTTTGCCCCCATTATTGTCGAGTGTCCACGTGACTTCTTTTCAGCATTTTTGTTGTCCTCTTCTATCCTCAAACGAACAATCAAGTCTTCTAGTGTCATTTCCTTCCGTTTGTGTTTAAGATAGTTCTTAAAATCCTTCCACAGCAGAGGTAACTTCTCAATGAAAGCAACAACTTGAAAGGCCTCATTTATGACCATACCTTCAATAACAAATTCATAATTAATAATAAAATAAATCTTATTAATAAAATTATTAATTTGGGTCATACCTTCAGCAAGGAGGTCATGTACAATGGCTTGTAGTTCTTGGACTTGAGTTATGACCGACCTAGTGTCAATCATCTTGAAATCCAAGAACCTTGCAGCCACGAACTTCTTAGGTCCGGCATCCTCAGTCTTGTACTTCTTCTCAAGCGCATTCCATAATGCTTTTTAAGTTTCCATGACACTATAGACATTGTACAAGCCATCTTCCAAACAACACAAAATGTAATTTTTGCACAGGAAATCAGAATGTTTCCATGCTTCAGTTACAACAAGTCGTTCATCATCCGGAGTATTTTCAGCCATAACTGGAGGATCCTCCTTGATGAAACGTTGCAAACTTAACGTAGTAAGATAGAAGAGCATCTTCATTTGCCAGCGTTTGAAGTCAATACCGGAAAACTTTCCGGTTTTTTCTGCCAGTGCCATAGCATGATCAGGAGTAGAACGGCTTGACGAGGCAGCAACACTCGTAACAGTAGCACCCGTTCCCGCAACACTTCCATTAGTTTGGTTTTCATTCGTCATATTTCTGTAAAGTTGAAAACAATGCAGAACTTTGTTAAATCAGTGAAGTTTTAATATCTTCAAACTGAATATAAAACCAAACATACAACACGTAACAATGGTGAAGTTTTTAAATACTTCAAACCCGTACATTTATTATTCTTGCAAAATTTTTATGTACTTTAAACCGAACAGAAATAATTATTGGAGTTGAAAGAAACAAGGCTTTAGTCTCCAACAAAGTATTTAGAAAACAGTTTAATATATATAATCAACATAGAAATGATAATAATAAAATTGCTTAAGCTTGTTAGCGTAACTGTGTTAAACCAAAAATCAGAAAAAACTGTTAGGAAAATTAAAGAAATTTGGAAAATAGTAGAGAATCAGAAATATTCCGACTCCACAAGTTTCTTGTGTGTCCTTACGGAATTTTAACCCCCTCACACATTGACAAGGTAATAGATTAAATCTTCCCAGGATAAAACGAAATAAACCTTCCTGCAACAGTGGAAATACAAACAACAGGATACCAACAAACTCAAAGAATGGAGCAAAATCACACTTACGAATTTGAGAGAGAGAGACTGCGAATTAGGATGCAGTATATTTAGAAAGAAATAAGTTCTAGAGTGTTTTTCATATCTAGAAAATGGAGCCATGCCTCAGAATTTATAGACAATTATTAGAAGAGGTGTCTGGAAAAGATGCCTTTTGGAAGAATCGCTGCCTGCCGCAGTTCTACCGCGGTCGCGGCAGAACCGCGGTCAGAGAGGCTCTCAGAATCTGCCTACCATGGTTCTACTGTGGTCGCAGTAGAACCGCAGTCAGAGAGGTTCTCAGAATCAGCCTTCTGAACCTTCAGCGGGGTTCTGGCGAATTTTTAGCAGTGATTTTGCATTTAATTAATTATTAAATAATTAATAGCCGAGCCGAGCGAGCGAGCGACCACGACGACGCGAGGGTTCATTCTCTTCAACTCCTTTTAAGAGCTTTAAGAAGTGATTCTATACATAAGCACACAAATGTGGTTGTCCCTCACCAATGAGGGACAAAGTGCAAGACAAAAGTTCACTTCTTCGAATTTTCATTTTCCCTCCATTTTATTTCCCTCCATTTCCAATTCACACTTCTTCTACTTTAAATCCCAATGGCTTAAAATCCAACAGTTGTGACCCTTGAAGAATGAAAAAGTGCTGAAAACAGTCTCCGTGTGGTTGAAGGAATGCAATTTAACTTTGGTTGCATCTCACCATACTTCGTTACTGATAATGAGAAAATGTCCATTGAATATGAGAACTATAAGTTACTACTGGTTGACAAGAAGATAACAAATGTAAGAGATCTTGTTGGTGTCCTGGAAGATGCTATCAGAAATGGTTACCCAATTTTAATTATTGCCGAAGATATTGTGCAAGATGCACTAGCCACCCTTGTTGTCAATAATCTAAGAGGTGTTTTAAAGGTTGTTGCCCTTAAAGCTCCTGGTTTTGGTGAACGAAAAAGCCAGTATCTTGATGACATAGTAACCCTTACTGGAGGCACTGTAATTAAGGAGGAACCTGGCCTTACCTTAGAAGGCTGCCAAGGAAGTTCTAGGCCATGCTTCTAAGGTAGTGCTGACTACGGATGCCACCATAATTGTTGGTGATGGTAGCACTCAGGACACAGTCAATAAGCGTGTTGCGCAGATTAAAAACCTTATAGAGGCATCAGATCAAGATTATGAAAAAGAAAAGATAAATGAAATAATTGCTAAATTATCAGGAGGTGAGGTTGTTATACAGGTTGGAGCACAAACTGAAACTGAATTGAAGGAAAAGAAACTGAGGGTGGAAGATGCTCTAAACGCAACAGAGGCAGCTGTTGAGAAAGGTATAGTTGTTGGTGGAGGGTGCACACTCCTAAGACTTGCTTCTAAAGTTGATTCCATCAAGGAGACTCTTGAGAATGATGAGTAGAAGGTTGGAGACTTCCAAAGAATTTTAGTATTGCTGCTTTTCTCTCTTTTTTTGCCTCAACATATTTATTTCATTTTATCTTCTGCAATTATTCTGTTACCAGATTTTACTAAATTCCTTAACCAGCAAATTCGTAATTAACATAAGAATAAATTCCGTAAATGATATATAATCACACACACTTAAATCAACAAAATAAATTGAGGTTTCAGGTATGTTGTTACTCACTTGGTATCATCAAGTATCCGAATAGTCATTCTCTTGAACGGGACGCTGGAAATTAGTTTGTTGCGCTAATACCAATTCTTTTACTTGCCTCAGCTCTCTCATCTCGTTTTTCATGTTAGACAGACGATCCTTCAAAGACTGGATTTCATCTTCAGCTGAACATATCTTAGCCAATAATTCAGTTTTTGAGGCAGTTCCACCTTGCAAATCTTTCGCCTTTAATCCACCCCAAAGCTAAAAACATGACTACGACTTTGAGGTCCAAAGCATTTTTCTACAATCTCTATGTTAGGAAGTGACGGTTCAGACTGCACCAATTCCTGGATTTGAGCCTACAAAGTATATAGAGAAATTTTTGTCAAATCCAATAATAACAAAAAGTAAAGAACATGTTAAATTAACCAAACTCACAAGTTTCTCGATTGTTTCAGGATCAATAAGTGTATTATTCTTCTTGCGAGTCTCGAAAAAAATAGTTGCCAAATCTGGTGGTTTGCCACCTTTTCCGCCCTTTACATAAAAGTAAATATATCAAATAACGTATCGTCAATATTAAGCAAAAATAGATTTGATGAAAACACCTTTTGATAAATAATCTCTCTAATTGGCTTGCTACCAATGTGATGAAACATCTTCAACTTAGTTCTATATTTCTCGCCTATATTTGAGTGACAACATAAAAGTCAAATGCTATAAATAAACTATCAATTAAATGGTCACGGTATAAAATAAAATTACATAATTAGTGTTACGACCCAATTCCCAATCCCAACCGTGATGGCGCCTTTCGTGAAGACAAAGCCAGCCAGAACAACGCGAACACTCTTTTAGCAATTAATAAACATTTAAAAAATCCAGAACATGTGTATACAATTATAAACGTGGAAACGAAGATAATAATATAAGATACCGTCCCGACACAGCCCAAACCGGGTGTCACAAGTCATGAGCTACTACATGCTTTGAAATGAGTTTATAAATTGTAAAGTCTAACACAATAGTCTGAAGGAAACTCAAAAGATTTGAAATAGTAGAGATAAGGGGCTGCGGACGTCAACAGCTACCTCGTCGCTCTAACTAGCCTCCTGGTCGAGAAAAAATCAATGGTTAGGGGTAGACTCCGCTATGCCTGTATTTTTGCACATGGTGCAGGGAGTAATGTGAGTACTCCTACCCAGTGAGTAATAATTATAAATAATAACCGAGGCGTGAAAACACACAAAAGCACAAGGCAGTTCTATATTAGGCAGTAAATCAATTAAAACAGTAAAACAGTAAAGAGTCAAGTAAAGCCTCTTTTTAAGAACAGGCAAATCAGGTAAAATGACAAGTATATAGTGTGTAGAAATCTGCCCCTCGGTCCCTGTATGAACCACTCAGAACATTATCATCCCCTCGAGCTCAATATCTGTCACTCAGCATAACATCATCCCTTCGGGCTCACTCCCATATCACATGGGTACCCGCGCTCACTGTGGGTGTGCAGACTCCGGAGGGGCCCCTTACGGCCCAAGCACTATATCAACATAAGGTCTGAAATCCTTCTCACATCACACTCTTGGCCTGAAAGCCTTCTCATATCACTCACAAGGCCTGAAAGCCTAATTACCTCACTCACAAGGCCTGAAAGCCTCACTCAGTCCAGAAACATCATAAGCCTCCCGGGCATCAATAGAATAGTAGTGCTCAGCCCAAACAACAATGGAATATCAATTAAGTCTCAAAAATTCATTTAAAATGGTTGAGTTTGTAAAAAGTATAATCAATAGGACTGAGTTTAAGTAGTATATCAAATAGTGAGGAAAGCGTGATAAAAAATCGACGAAGGACTCGAGTAGTCGGCATGAAGCCCAAAATATGGAAAGAAGCCCAAATCATGATAATAATAACATATCTCAGTCAAATACGCGGTAAAATGTCAAACGGAATATACCAAGTCACAATCCCTAGTAATAAACAACGTCGCGCTTGCCATTAAGCGCATGTTTCACCTTAACAAAGCACTACGTTATGCAAATTCGGGGTTTCAAATCCTCAAGATATCTTTTACTATAATTACTCACCTCAAGCTCACCAAAATCCTAGCTCGCTATTCCCTTGCCTCACAAATCAACCTCCTCGCGCGTTGAATCTGATCAAAACCAAAACGAATATATTACACTAGGCTAAGGGAACATAACCCAATCGAAAAGACTCAAAAATATCAAAATTCACGAAATTTGTAAAACCCGAGCCCCGGGCCCACTTCCCAAAAATCAGAAAATTTAACATCATCCGATTCCTTATCTCGCCACTAGTCCATACATACCAAAAACTCCCAAATCCAAGCCCAAATGACCCATCAAATCCCACTTTGAAATATCAAATTCCAAGCCCTAGCTTTTCCCCATTTTTGATGAATTTTCATAAATTTCTATATTAATTATACCATTAAATCATGTATTTAGGTCATAGAACTCACCTCCACTCACACCCACTCAAAATCCCTTTCAATTTCCATCCAAAAGCTCTTAAGGTTGCTCAAAAATGGTGGAAATAAACCTTAGCTCGCGGAACAAAATGAGCTTTTAATACCCTTCTCTGATCAGGCATTTATCGCATCTGCGATTACCTTACTGCATATCCGGTCACCGCTTCTGCAAAAATCACTATTTGCAGTCACCACTTCTGCGGCATCTCTTCCGCTTCTACGAAAATCACTATTACACTCAGGACTGCTTTGCGGTCTAATCTCGCTTTTGCGAAGACCGCACCTGCGAAAACAATCCCCTCCTGCGGAATTTCTCCAAATAGACAACACTCGCACCTGCGACCCATTCTTCGCATCTGCAAAACCGTATATGAGGCCCCTTTTCCGCAGATGCGGAAATACCAGATATCAGCAAACACCAGCAATCCCACAAGTCCAAAATTCATCCTGATGGCCATCCGAAATCACCATGAGGCCCCCGGGACCTCAACCAAAAGTGCCAACCCATCCTAAAACATCATTCAAACATGATCCAATCATCAAAACACAACACTAAAATCATCAATTCCAACCGGATTCAAGCCTAAGTTCTTCTAAAACTTCCGAAATACGCATTCAATCAAAAACACGACCAAAACACCTCCGAATTACCTAAAAATTATCACACACATCCCAAATCACCTAATGAAGCTACAGCAACTGTCGGAATTCTATTCTGACCCTCAGATCAAAATCTCACCTACCAACCGGAATTTACCAAAATACTAACTTCGCCAATTCAAGCCTATTTCTACACCGGACCTCCAAAATCACTTCCGATCATGCTCCTAAGTCACAAATCATCCCCCAAAGCTAACCAAACCACCGGAAATCACATCCGAGCCCTCGAACTCATAAGTCAACATCCGGTTGACTTTTCCAAACCAAAACTTCCTTAAAGAGACTAAGTGCCTCATTTCCTACCAAAACCAATCCAAATCGACTCGATCACATCAAATACCGATAATGAAACATAGAGAAGCATAAAATGGGGGAAACAAGGTGGTACTCATGTGATGACGGGCCGGGTCATCACATCCTCCCTAACTAGAACAAACGCTTTTCCTCGAGCGGGTCAAAAAAGATACCTGAAGCTTCAAACAGGTTAGGATATCGGCTCACCATCTCCCGCTCGGTCTCCCAGGCTGACCTCTTCACTGCACCTTTACCAAACATATATCCTTTGATCTCAGCTTTCGAACGTGATGACCTAAAATAGCCATTGGCTCCACATCATAGGTCAAATCATCTTCCAACTGAACCGTTCTGAAGTCCAAAACATGTGATGGGTCCCCAACATAATTCCAAAACATAGAAACATGAAATACCAGATGCACGCCTGACAGGCTGGGTGGCAAGGCAAGCATATAAGCCACCTCTCCAATCCTTCTAAGTACCTCGAAAGGCCCAATAAACTACAGACTCGGGTTCCCTTTCTTTCCAAACCGCATAACACCATTCATGGGCGAAACCTTCATTATGACCTTCTCCCCAACCATCAAAATCTGAAGCAAGGCCTCCTGAAGACCCGGAATCACAATGGGCACAGCTGGTGCCTAAGCTGGCGATGCTGGAGCCTGGTCCTGAGCTGGGGCAACTGAAGGATCCATAGGTGCTGCCCTTGCTGCTCTGCCTCTACCACGACTATGACTGTGTCCATGGCCTCTGGTGGCCTCAGTTGGTGGTACGGGTGGTCGTCTGTCACATCCGGTAGCTCTTGTCCTCACCATCTGTGAGATAATAGAACAGGAGATACTTAGTACTCGGATCAACAAGTTCGCACGACAAGAATTTCAAGAATGTGAATTTTTCCAAAAGGTTCTGCAGCCACTCGAGAATAAGTACAGACGTCTGTGTACTGATCTGCGAGACTCTACTAAACCAACTCATGACTAGCGAGACTTAGTAACCTAGGCTCTGATACCAACTTGTCACGACCCAATTCCCAATCCCGATAGTGATGGCACCTCTCGTGAAGAAAAGGCCAGCCTGAACAATCCGAACACCTCTTTTAGCAATTAATAAACATTTAATAAATCCAGAACATGTGTAAACAATTATAAACGTGGAAACAACGATAATAATAAAAGATACCATCCCGACACAACCCAAACCGAGGTGTCACAAGTCATGAGCTATTACAGAGTTTGAAATGAGTCTATAAAATGTAAAGTCTGACACAATAGTCTGAAGGAAACTCAAAAGATATGAAATAGGAGAGATAAGGGGTTGCGGACGTCAACAGCTACCTCGTCGCTCCAACTAGCCTCCTGGTCTGGAAAGAATCAGTGCTCAGGGATAGACTCTGCTATGCCTGTTTCTGCACACATGGAGTAATATGAGTACTCTGACCCGGTGACTAATAATTATAAATAATAATCGAAGACATGAAAACACACAAAAGCACAAGGCAGTTCTATATTAGATAGTAAACCAATTAAAACAGTAAAGAGCCAAGTAAAACCTCCTTTTAAGAACATGTAAATTAGGTAAAATGACAAGTATATAGTGTGAAGAAATCTGCCTCTCAGGCCCAGTATCAACCACTCAGAACAGTATCAGCCCCTCCGGCTCAGTATCAGTCACTCAGCATAACATCAGCCCCTCGGGCTCACTCCCATATCACATGGGTACCCGCGCTCACTATGGGTCTGCAGACTCCGGAGGGGCCCCTTACATCCCAAGCGCTACATCAACATAAGGCCTGAAAGACTTCTCACATCATTCACGAGGCCTGAAAGCCTCCTCACCTCACTCACAAGGCCTGAAAGCCCCACTCAGTCCTGAAACATTATAAGCCCGTCGGGCATCAATAGAATAGTAGTGCTCAGCCCAAACAATAGTGGAATATCAATTAAGTCTCAAAAATTCATATAAAATGGCTGAGTTTGTAAAACAGTATAATCAACAGGACTGAGTTCAAGTACTATATCAAATAATGAGGAAAGAGTGATAAAAAATCCAAGAAGGAATCGATTAGTCGGCATGAAGCCCAAAATATGGCAAAAAGCCCAAATCATGATAATAATAACATATCACAGTCAAATACTCGGTAAAATGTCAAACGGGACGGAGCAAGTCACAATCCTCAATAGTAAACAACGCCGTGCTCGCCATTAAGCGCGTGTTTCACCTCAACATAGCATTACGTTGTGCAAATCCGGGGTTTCAAACCTTCAAGATAGCATTTACTATCATTACTCACCTCAAGGCGGTCAAAATCCTAGCTCGGTATGCCCTTGCCTCACAAATAGACCTCCTCGCACGTTGAATCTGATCAAAACCACAATAAATACGTTACAATAGGCTAAGGGGACATAACCCAATCGAAAAGACTCAAAAAATATCGAAATTCACGAAATTTGCAAAACCCAAGCCCCGGGCCCAGTTCTCGAAAATCAAAAAATTTAATATCATCGGATTCATTATCTCGCCACGAGTCCATACATACCAAGAACTCCCAAATCCGAGCCCAAACGGCCCATCCAATCCCACTTTGAAATATCAAATTCCAAGCCCTAGCTTTTCCCCCTTTTTGATGAATTTTCATAAATTTCTATATTAATTCTACCATTAAATAATGTATTTAGGTCATAGAACTCACCTCCACTCACACCCAGTCGAAATCCCCTTCAATTTCCATCTAAAAGCTCTTAAGGTTGCACAAAAATGGTAGAAATAAACTTTAGCTCGCAAACAAAATGAGCTTTTAAAACCCTTCTCTGATCAGGCATTTTCGCATATGCGATTACCTTACCTTATAGGGGGTCATCGCTTCTGCGGCATCTCTTCCACTTCTGCGGAAACCACTATTACGCTCAGGACCGCTTTTGCGGTCTAATCTCGCTTCTGTGGAGACCGCACCTGCGGAAACAAGCCGCTCCTGCGGAATTTCTCCGAAAAGCCAACACTCACACCTGCGACCCATTCTTCGCATCTACAAAACCGCATCTGCAGCCCCTTTTCTGCAGATGCGGAAATACCAGATATCAGCAAACACCAGCAATCTCACAAGTCCAAAATTCATCCCGATGGCCATTCGAAATCACCCCGAGGCCCCCGGGACCTCAACCAAAAGTGACAACCCATCCTAAAACATCCTTCAAACATGATACAATCATCATAACACATCACACAACACTAAAATCATCAATTCTAATCGGATTCAAGCCTAAGTTCTTCTAAAACTTCCAAAATACGCATTCGATCAAAAACACGACCAAAACACCTCCGAATGACCTAATATTTTGCACACACATCCCAAATCACCTAATAAAGCTACAGCAACTCTCGGAATTCTAATCCGACTCTCAGATCAAAATCTCACCAATTAAACCGAAATTTGCCAAAATACTAACTTCGCCAATTCTAGCCTATTTCGACACTGGACCTCCAAAATCATTTACGATCACGCTCCTAAGTCACAAATCATCCCCCGAAGCTAACCAAACCACTGGAAATCACATCCGATCCCTCTAACTCATAAGTCAACATCCGGTTGACTTTTCCAAATCAAAACTTCCTTAAAGAGACTAAGTGTCTCATTTCCTGCCAAAACTAATCCAAATCGACTCGATCACATCAAATACCAATAATGAAGCATAGTGAAGCATAAAATAGGGTAAACGAGGTGGTAACTAACGTGACGACGGGCCGGGTCATCACATCCTCCCTAACTAGAACAAATGCTTATCCCCGATCGAGTCAAAAAACATACCTGAAGCTTCAAACATGTGAGGATATTGGATCAGCATCTCCCGCTTAGTCTCCCAAGCTGACCTATCCACTGCACCTTTACCAAACATATATCCTTTGATCTCAACTTTCGAACCTGACGACCCAAAATAGCCACTGGCTCCACATCATAAGTCAAATCACCATCCAACTGAACCGTGCTGAAGTCCAAAACATGTGATGGGTCCGCAACATACTTCCAAAGCATAGAAACATGAAATACTAGATGCACGCCTGACAGGCTGGATGGCAAGGCAAGCATATAAGCCACCTCTCCAATCCTCATAAGTACCTCGAAAGGCCATATAAACCACAAACCCAGGTTCCCTTTCTTTCCAAACCGCATAACATCATTCATAGGTGAAACCTTCAGTAAGACCTTCTCCCCAACCATATACAACACATCTCGAACCTTTTGGGCCGCATAACTCTTCTGATACGACACAAGCCAACACCCGACTAGGCTACAAAATATCTAGTCTCACCAACCGATTGGCCAAGGCCTGAACATCAACTGCAAAGGGCGTCTCCCCAAGTGGAATATACGCCAAACTCCCCATACTAACTGCCTTTTGGCTCAAAGCATCGCCACTATATTGGCGTTCCCCGGGTGATACAGAATGGTAATATCATAATCCTTAAGTAACTTTAGCCACCTCCACTACCTCAAATTAAGATCGTTCTGCTTGAACAAATGCTGAAGACTGCGATGATCGGTGAATACCTCACAAGATACACCATATAAGTAATACCTCCAAATCTTCAATGCATGAAATATGGCAGCCAACTCCCAATCATGAACATGGTAGTTCTTCTCGTAGGGCTTCAACTGATGAGAATTATATGCAATAACTCTACCCTCATGCATTAATACACAGCTAATCCCAACTCTCGAAGCATCACAATACACGGTATAAGAACCTAAAGCTGATGGCAAGACCAATAGAGGAGTTGTGGTCAAAGCTGTCTTGAGCTTCTGAAAAGTCTCCTCGCACTCGTCCGACCATACAAATGGAGCACCCTTTTGAGTCAACTTGGTCAAGGGCGATGGTATAGAGGAAAATCCCCAAACAAACCGGAGATAATAACCCGCCAAACCAAGGAAACTACGAGTCTCGGTTGCCGAGGACGGTCTAGGACATCTCTGAACCACCTATATCTTCTTTGGATCAACCTGAATACCCTCGTTGGACACCACGTACCCCAAGAAAGCCACTGAACTGAGCCAAAACTCACACTTGGAGAACGTTGCATAAAACTTCTCCTCCATCAATCTCTGCAATACCACTCACAAATGCTCCGCATGCTCCTCCTTACTACGCAAATACACCAGGATATCGTCTATGAAAACAACAATGAACGAATCTTTTTAAGGCTGAAATATAATGTTCATCAAATGTATGAACGTTGTTGGGTCATTGGTCAGCCCAAAAGACGTAACAAGAAACTCATAGTGCTCATATCTCGTCCTGAAAGTAGTCTTAGTAATATTTAAATCCCTGATCTTCAACTGGTGATAGCCTGAACAGAGATCAATCTTGGAGAGCACCCTTGCTCCCTGAAGCTGGTCAAATAAATCATCAATACAAGGAAGGGGATACTTGTTCTTCACTATTACTTTGTTCAATTGCCTATAGTCAATGCACATTCTCATGGTCCCATTCTTTTTCTTCACAAAAAGAACTGGTACACCCCACAGTGACACACTAGGCCGAATGAACCCCTTATCTAGGAGTTCCTTAAGTTGGTCCTTCAATTGTTTCAACTCTGCTAGTGCCATATGATATGGCGGAATGGAAATAGGTTGAGTGCCCGACACCAGATCAATACCAATATCAATATCCCTGTTCGGAGGCATGCCGGACATATCTGCAGGAAATACATAGGGAAACTCCCTCATAACTGGGATGGAATCAATGATAAGAGTCTCGGCTCCAAAATCCCTCACAAATGACAAATATGAAAGGCAACCCTTCCTAGCCATACGTTGGGCCTTTAATAATGAAATCACCCTACTAGGAACATAAATAGCCACATCACGCCACTCGATCATTGGTACACCCGGTATAGCCAAAGTGACTGTCTTAGCATGACAGTTTAGAATAGCATGATATGGAGATAACCAATCCATGCCTAGAATAACATCAAAATCTACCATGCTCAATAGAAATAGGTCAACTCGGGTCTCCAGACCCCCAAATAAGACGGATACACATGGTCTACAACAATCACATCGCCCACCGGGGTAGATACATGAACAGGTAAAGCAAGACACCCTTAGGACGTACCCAAATAATGAGCAAAATATGGGGACACATAAAAATCGGTGGAACTGGGATCAAATAAGATAGAGACATCTATATGGCATACTGAAATAAATACCTGTAATGACAACATCTGAAGTAATAGCATTTGTCCTGCCCTGAAGAGCATAAAAACGAGCCTGACCACCACGTGATCGACCTCCATCTCTTGGGTGACCCCTAACTGCCTGACCCCCCACCCCTAGTTGGCAGGGACGGGTGCTGAAGAAACTGGACCAGAAGACGAGGGATGACCCCTCTGCTGAGATGAGCTAGCAGCACGTTGAGGACACTGCCTCCACATATTCCCAAACTCTCCACACTCATAACAACTCCCAGGTGTTGGAGAATGGGACTGAAGGGAACCCCTCGAACCGGAGCGACTAGCTGATGCACTCGGCCTGGAAGAACCTTGAACATACGGGGCACGAGATGAACTCTTTGATGGAAGAGCGCTGAGTGAAGGCTGACTCTGCTGAGAACCATGATAACTAAGACCTAAACATGCCCTACGATACTCAGTACGGGCCGACTGAGCGGGCCTAAAAGAGCGACCCTTACCCTGCTGGAACTGGCCCATCGAAGGAGCACCACTATAACTGTCAGAACCTCGAGGCCTCTTGGCCTCTCTCTCCTCTCGATCCTGGTGGCGAACCGACTCAATATCTCGGGCTATATCAACCACCTCCTTGAATGTAGAACCCAATACTCTTTCTCTAGTCATAAGAACACGGAGATGGTAGTTAAGGCCATCAGCAAATCTCTTGATCCGCTCACGATCGAACGGCGCCATCCAAATGGCATGAAGAGCCAACTCTGAAAACCTCATCTCATACTGAGATACAGTCATATCTCCCTGTCGTAGCCACTCAAACTGCCTACACAGCTCCTCCCTGCGGGACTGCAGTACATACTTCTCCAAGAAGAGATGGAGAACTCCTACCAAGTCAAAGGTGTTGCACCAACCGGCCTACGCCTCTCATACGCCTCCCACCAAGTAAAGGCAGCTCTAGAATACTGAAAGGTGGTGAATGCCACTCCACTGGACTAAAGAATCCCCGTTGTACGAAGCATACGATGGCACTTGTCCAGAAAACCCTGGTCATCCTCGCCCTTAGCACCACTGAATGTTAGAGGCTGGAGCCTACCAAACCTCTCAAGACGACACTTCTCATCATCCAGCATAACTGGAATATTGAACTCCTGCACTGGTGCAACTGGCTGAACTGGAGGTGTCTCTAGAGTCTATAATCCCTGCACTACCTGCTCAGGTGTGCGAGCAACGGGGGTTTGATTGCCTCCCTCATCCTGTGAAGTAGCTGTTGCTGTGGTGGATGAAACTACTTGAGCAAGGCCAGTGCAAACTGTCAAAATCTGAGGCAAGGCCTCCTGAAGACCCAAAATCACAATGGGCACAGCTGGTGCTTGAGCTGGCGATGCTGGAGCCTGGTCCTAAGCTGGGGCAACTGAAGGATCCATAGGTGCTGCCGCTGCTTCTCTACCTCTACCACGACTACGACCGCGACCGCGCCCACGGCCTTTGGTAGCCTCAGTTGATGGTACTGGTGGTCGTCCGTCACATCCAGTAGCTCTTGTCATCACCATCTGTGAGAGAATAGAACCGGAGAAATTTAGTACTCGGCTTAACAAGTTCGCACGACAAGAATTTCAAGAATGTGAAGTTTTCCTAAAGGTTCTGTAGCCACTCGAGGATAAGCACAGACGTCTCTGTACTGATCCGCGAGACTCTACTAAACCAACTCATGACTCGCGAGAGCTAGTAACCTAGGATCTGATACTAACTAGTCACGACCCAATTCCCAATCCCGATAGTGATGGCGCCTCTCGTGAAGACAAGGCCAGCCAGAACAACGCGAACACCTCTTTTAGCAATTAATAAACATTTAACAAATCCAGAACATGTGTAAACAATTATAAACGTGGAAACAACGATAATATTATAAGATACCATCCCGACACAACCCATACCGAGGTGTCACAAGTCATGAGCTGCTACGGAGTTTGAAATGAGTCTATAAAATGTAAAGTCTGACACAATAGTCTGAAGGAAACTAAAAAGATATGAAATAGGAGAGATAAGGGGTTGCGGACGTCAACAGCTACCTCGTCGCGCCAACTAGCCTCCTATTCTGGAAAGAATCAGTGCTCAGGGTTAGACTCTGCTACGCCTGTATCCGACCCGGTGAGTAATAATTATAAATAATAACCGAAGGAATGAAAACACACAAAAGCACAAGGCAGTTCTATATTAAACAGTAAACCAATTAAAACAGTAAAACAGTAAAGAGTCAAGTAAAACCTCCTTTTAAGAACATGTAAATTAGGTAAGATGACAAGTATATAGTGTGAAGAAATCTGCCCCTCAGGCCAGTATCAACCACTCAGAACAGTATCAGCCCCTCAGGCTCAGTATCAGTCACTCAGCATAACATCTGCCCCTCGGGCTCACTCCTATATCACATGGGTACCTAACCTCACTATGGGTGTGTAGACTCCGGAGGGGCCCATTACAGCCCAAGCGCTATATCAATATAAGTACTAAAAGCCTTCTCACATCACACTCAAGACCTGAAAGACTTCTCACATCACTCACGAGTCCTGAAATCCTCCTCACCTCACTCACAAGGCGTGAAAGCCACACTCAGTCCTGAAACATTATAAGCCCCTCGGGCATCAATAGAATAGTAGTGCTCAGCCCAAGCAACAGTGGAATATCAATTAAGTCTCAAAAAATCATATAAAATGACTGAGTTTGTAAAACTGTATAATCAACAGGACTGAGTTCAAGTAGTATATCAAATAGTGAAGATAGAGTGATCAAAAATCCACGAAGGACTCGAATAGTCGGCATGAAGCCCAAAATTTGGCAAGAAGCCCAAATCATGATAATAATAGCATATCTCAGTCAAATACTCGGTAAAATGTCAAACGGGACAGACCATGTCACAATCCCCAATAGTAAACAACCCCGCGCTCGAAAAGACTCGAAAAATATCGAAATTTGTAAAACCCGAGCGCCGGGCCCAATTATCAAAAATCAGAAAATTTAACATTATCGGATTTCTTATATCGCCATGAGTCCATACATACCAAGAACTCCCAAATCCGAGCCCAAATGACCCATCAAATCCCACTTTGAAATATCAAATTCCAAGCCCTAGTTTTTCCCCCTTTTTGATGAATTTTCATAAATTTCTATATTAATTCTACCATTAAATCATGTATTTCGGTCATAGAACTCACCTCCACTCACACCCAGTCAAAATCCCCTTCAATTTCCGTCCAAAAGCGCTCTTAAGGTTGCTCAAAAATGGTAGAAATAAACCTTAGCTCGCGAAACAATATGAGATTTTAAAACCCTTCTCTAATCAGTCATTTTTCGCATCTGCGATTACCTTACCGCATATGCGGTCATCGCTTCTGCGGCATCTCTTCCGCTTATCACTATTACGCTCAGGACCGCTTTTGCGGTCTAATCTCGCTTCTGCGAAGACCGCACCTGCGGAAATAATACGCTCCTGCGGAGTTTCTCAAAACAGAAAACACTCGCACTTGCGACCCATTCTTCACACCTGTGAAACCGCATCTGCGGCCCCTTTTCCGCAGATGCGGAAATACCAGATATCAGCAAACACCAGCAATCTTACAAGTCCAAAATTCATCCCGATGGTCATCCGAAATAATCCGATGCCCCCGGGACCTCAAACAAAAGTGCCAACCTATCCTAAAACATCCTTCAAACATGCTCCAATCATCAAAACACATCACACAACACTAAAATCATCAATTCTCACCGGATTCAAGCCTAAGTTCTTCTAAAACTTATGAAATACGCATTCGATCAAAAACCCGACCAAAACACCTCCGAATGACCTAAAATTTTGCACACACATCCCAACTCACCTTAAAAAGCTACAACAACTCTCGAAATTCCATTTCGACCCTATATCAAAATCTCACCTATCAACCGGAATTTGCCAAAATACTAACTTCGCCAATTCAAGCCTATTTCTACACATTACCTCCAAAATCACTTCTGATCACGCTCCCAAGTCATAAATCATCACCCCAAGCTAACAAAACCACCGAAAATCACATCTGAACCCTCTAACCCATAAGTCAATATCCGGTTGACTTTTTCAAACCAAAACTTCCTTAAAGAGAGTACGTGTCTCATTTCCTACCAAAATAAATCCAAATCGACTCGATCACATCAAATATCAAAAATGAAGCATAGAGAAGCATAAAATGGGGGAAACGGGGCGGTAACTCACGTGACGACGGGCCAGGTCATCACAAGTAGTTATTATGTCAAACCTAAAAACATTCTATAAAAAAATGTTCCTTTACCAACCACTCCCATTGTTTTTTGTCTACCCCCTTGGGAACATTATTAAGAGCCTCTTGAATTGGCTTACCCTTCACATATTTTGCATGCAATTGTCCTCTCCATTTGGTCCATAACTCTTTCATCCATCCCAAAATATGATCGTGATGGATATCCATGTCAACACTCTCAAAATTATCCTGCAATACATCAAACATAGATTTATATATCCAATATAAAAATAATAGACTTCGAGTACTTGGACATTCTATTTTTTGTACATTGCAACAGAGAAAGCAACAAGGGAGCTGATTATTTGGCAACATTCGTGCCTTGTGAACCATCATTATTAACAAGACCAAAATTTAAACCTTAATATCAGATTTTAATCTCACCTTCTAATCACTGCTACTCAATTAGACTTTACTTTACACTGTTTACCCAAATCTTAAAACTTCCAACGACACTTAACTTGTTAAGTCAAGAAAATTAATGAATAGGTCAAATTTTTCAACATTGGTGAGTACGCAGCTGCCATCACCTATTTGTCTATTTTTCCTTCCCAATTCATCTATTTTTCCTTCCCAATTCGTCTATTTTTCCTACACGTTCTAGTAGATGGCATGAATGCATGTTCAAAATATTGACCAAGTCAGTAAGGCACGTAAAGGCTGTTGCTACTCCACGTGAACGAAATTCGTCTATTTTTCCTTCCCAATTCGTCTATTTTTCCTACACGTTCTAGTAGATTGCATGAATGCATGTTCAAAAGATTGACCAAGTCAGTAAGGCACGTAAAGGTTGTTGCTACTCCACGTGAACAGAATACACTTAAAACATAAATCACCTCACTTTTAGGTGAAAAAAGCTTAAACTATACCATAACATTACACACATAAATCAACTCACTTATGTGACGAGCCGGTCGGTCGTCTTAAGAATTAACTCCTCGATCCTCTATTAACTTATTTTCCCAAGTCTATTTATGCTAATTTGAATTTGCTGGGATGTTCGACTTTGAATTCGGGAGAGTTTTTGGACATTTAGTCCCAACATGAGAGCTTAAAGTGTTGGAAAGTTGTTCGTAGTCGGAACAGTATGAAGACGACCTCCGAATGGAAATATGATAGTTCTATTAGCTCTGTTAGGTAATTTCGCGGTTGGGAGCGTGTTCGGAATGTATTTTGGAAGCACGTAGCTCATTTAGGCTTGAAATGCCGAAGTTTGAATTTTTGAAGTTTCCGGTCCGATAGTGAGTTTTAGATCCGAGGGTCGGATTGGAATTTCGGAAGTTGAAAAAGATCTGTCATGTCATTTGGGATGTGTGTGTATAATTTCAGGTCATTCGGACATGTTTTGGTTAGGTTTTTGATCAAAAATGTATTTTGAATACTTAAAAATTCATAAGCTTGATTTTTGGTTTGATTCGTCGTTTCGATATTTTTTTAAGTGATTTGAAACTTTGAGCGAGTCCATTTTAAGTTATATGATTTGTGTGTGAGATTAGACGGGGTCCCGGGAACCTCAGGTGTGTTTGGATGGGCTACAGATCATTTTTCCTCCATTTTGAATTGCTGAAACTGATGCTTCTGATATCCTTCTACGCGATCGTGAAGCCTCTCCTGCGATCGCAATGCCTTCTTTTGCACACCTGGAAAATTCCTCTTCGCGTTCGCGTAATACCTATCGCGATTGCAAAGGCCAGCTTGCCCCTTCATCGTGTTCGCGTGGACTCTCACGCATTTCGATAGTTATGTCGGTCCCTTCTTCGCGTTCACGAACGCCTTCACGTGTTCGCGTAGAACCAATTTCTGTACTCCGATAATTTCCTTCAACGCGTTCGCATTCATGCTTTCGCAATCGCGAAGAACTGCTTCCTCTTCTCCGCGTTCGCATTCTCATCATCGCATTCGCAATGTACAATTTTAGGCCTTCTCGAATTTCCTCTATGCGATCGCGATGAACAAATCGCTGGCAAGACATAATTAAATCCCAAATTCGAGGGTTTCACCCTTTTTGTTACATTTTAACTTCTAGAGCTCAAGTCTTGGCGATTTTTGAAGGGATTTTCACTTGGGACTTAGGTAAGTATTCCTCACTCAATTTAGATCAATTCCATGAATCTCCTCTTAATTTCATCTTCAATTTCGGTTTTTAAATGAAAAATGGGTAAAACTTCATAGATAAAACTATTGAGTTTTGAGGGGGTGTTTGACCTCCAATTAGAGAGATTTTTATATGGTTAGACTCATTAGAGTATGAGGGTTCTAAAAATGTTAAATTCATCCGATTCTGAGACGTTGACCTGAGGGGCATTTTGGTCATTTTACATGATTTTGCATTTTACCTTTGAATTAAATAGTAGAATCAGTTGCTTGAGATGTTATTTACAGCGTGTGATTTAATTGAATAGATTTGGACCATTTGAAGTCGAGTACTCGTGGCAAGAACGTGGTTGCTAGTTGATTTTAGCCGGTTCGAGGTAAGTATCTTGCCTAACCTTGTGGGGGGACTTCCCCTTAGGATTTGAGTCTTTTTTGTTAATTTTATTGCTTGTACGCGAGGTGACTAGTGCATGCTCGGATTTATTTGCGGAAAATTGTCCCTTTAGGCTCCTAGATCCTTGTAATCACCAAATATGAAGTTGTTCTTGATGCAATTGACTTCCCTGTTATTAGTTCAACCTTTACATGTCTTACTTTGAATTTATTTTCCCTTTTTGGTTATTCTTTTGCCTATTTGACTTTTACTTATTTAACGGTAGATATTTACCCTTCTATAGTCACATTATCATTTCTAACTGCTTGTCTTTAACAGGAAAGCATTATTTCTATCTCTTATGTCATTAATTGGTCTTAATTGGAAAGGAGTTAGATATCCTATGCTTAGTTGATATTTTCCTTAATTGTAATTATTTGATTCATATTAACTTCCTTGTTGTTAAACTGAGTATTATGGAATCATTGTTTCGTATTATTTCTCCCTTGTTGAGTTGTTCTTATTGCGCTTAGTATTTCTCTGTTACGGTTATTCCTTATGAGTTAGTTGTACCGTCTGCTGGTGAACTGAAATACCTGAGTTGACTCTCTTGCGTTGTTACTGCATTTACTATCATTGATTGTGGGGTACTTGTGGTTGTGATGCATGAGGTTTCTGTCGTGTTGTTGTTGATACTGTGATGCACGAGGTTTCTGCCTTGGAGTTGTTGGTACTATGATGCATGAGGTTTCTGCCGTGCAGTTATTCATATCGTGATGCACGAGGTCTCCGTCGTGTAGTTGATGTTGAAGGGTTGCATGAGGTCTTTGCCGTGCTATTGTTGCTATTGATGTTTTGCACATGCGGCATAATAAGGTGGGATATGTTACATGCTTATATGTGGGTTGCGCATGCGGCGTAATAAGGTATGAACATTGTGATGCACGTGTGGCGAAATAAGGCGGTTCCTATTATCTTATTTATTGCATGCATGGCTTAATAAGGTGGGATATGTTAGGAGTTAATTGTAAAGAATTGAGACGACCTGTGGAGGCATTCCTATTTGTTTAATATTGTGATTTTTGGTTGTTTACCTGTATGAGCTTTACCGCTTGGAGGTTGATAGGAGATATTCGTACGTGTAGTCCGTTCTCCTTTTCATGTTCACTAGTAGGGATATAATCTTGTCAAAAACACTTGCACAGGCTTACACGTAGTTGGACACCCCATTAGAGGTGAATTCATTCGGATTTTGTTAAGGGTGGAGATACGCCCTCGTTCATCCATTATATATGTGAGAGTGCTCCTAGTTAGCCAGTTAGTTGTCAGCATGACCAAGAGATTGATGCGGCACAGGATGCCAAGTGTTAGATTTCGGATGTTGGGTTCTCGTGAGTTGTGGTTTCTCAGAGATTTTTGGTAGAATTTTGGGAAGAAGTTGATCAAGCCCTTTTGTGAAACATTATTGTAGGATATGAGTTATTGACTTGTTTTTTTTCCTTGCTGTGTTGTGACCTTAGGATTTGGATTGTGATTCTGCTGCCATTTCGTATCACCATTTATTATATTCGTTGTAGTTGTTATCCTCTTTTCCTTATTGAGAATCGTAGCATTTTTAGTCATTCATGCAGACTTTACATATTTATATACCGGTTCCATTATTCCTATGATTATACTGTTTATTTGACCGGTAGGTGCCTTGGCTATTCCTTGTCACTACTCCACTGAGGTTAGTCTTGCTACTTACTAGGCACCCCTGGGGTGTGTTCATGTTACTCCTCTGCACATTTTTGTTGTGCAGATACATGTACTCCCGTTCAGTTCTGTCAGCTTGGGAAGGGAGCGTTCTATAGAGACTTTGAGGTATATCTGCTACGTCCGCAGACCGAAGAGTCACTTTCTATCTTCTATAATAAATATAGTTTTGTCAGTATTTTTTCTTTTGTATAGAGATTCTTGAGTCAGGGCCTCCTATGTATCCCTTAGCTTGTGATTTGTGAGTTTCCAGGGTTTTTGGGAATGTTGTTAACTTCGAGAATTGTTGTTGTATGTGCCGAGCGTCACCTTAAACACCGTTAATTTTAATAGTTCAGTTTATTTTACTTTCTTTTGCAATTATGGTCTATCTTCCACATTGTTAGGCTTACATAGTCGTATGGACTAGGTGATGTCACTACATGTTCACAGAGGCCGAATTAAGGTTGTGACAAGTTGGTATCAGAGCTCTAGGTTCATAGGAGTCACAGATCACAAGCCGGTTTATTACAGTCTCGTAGATCGGTACGGAGACGCCTGTACTTATCTGCGAGACGCTATGTAATCGTTAGGAAAATTGCACTTAATTTGATTTCCCTATCGTGCAAGATTTTTGACATCCACAATCCTAAACCTTTGTCTTCTACTCTCTCACAGATGGTGAGGGCACGTACTACCTGAGATGATCAGCCACCTGTGCCCCCTGCTGTAGCCGTCAGAGGTCGGGGTCGGGGTAGAGTTTGAAGATGCTCACGTGGTGTAGCGAGAGCACCTGCACGAGCTGCCGCCGAGGTACCACCAGCAGATCCAGTCATAGTCCAGGCACCAGACACGCCTACTGCTGCTACTACTCCATCCCTTCAAGAGACTTTGGCACCATTCATGAGTATGTACACCACTTTGGCTTAGGCAGGATTTCTTCTCCTTGCTGCGGCCACATCCCAGGCCGGGGGAGGAGTACAGACTCATGTTGCCCGCACTCCTAGGGAGCGGGCGCATGTTGAGTAGGTCCCAAATATTATTCCTGCACCGTATGCGGCACCAGTTTAGCCCGAGGGCATGACAGCGGTTTCCGAGTAGGAGCAGATTAGACTACAGAGGTTCAAGAAGTATGATCCTCTGATGTTTAGTGGATTTGCATCGGACGATGCCTTGGGGTTTCTTGATTAGTGTTACTGTATTCTCCGTACTATGGGTATCCTGGGATGGAGCGGGGTTTCTTTCACTAATTTTCAGCTTCGAGGAGCCGCCTATGATTCGTGGTGCACCTATGAGTTAGACATCCTAGACGAGGTAGCTTCACTGACTTGGGCCTAGTTTTCAGATATGTTCCTGAGAGAGTTTGTTCCTCAGAGCCTCAGGGATGCATGGTGTGCAGATTTTGAACATTTTCTCCAGGGTTCTATAACCGTCTCGTAGTATGCTGTTTGTTACACCATTTTGGCCACACATGCCTCAGCCTTGCTTTCTACTGTTCGTGGGAAGGTTTGCCGGTTCATCGAGGCACTTATTCCTAGCATAAGGTCCAGCATGGCCATGAGTTGCATATAGATACTCCATATCAGCATGTGGTAAACATTGCTAGGATGATTGAGGGTATGTATGATAGAGAGAGAGTGGGCAGGCAGGGTCATGAGAGAGAGAGCAGAAGAGATCAGGAGAGAGAGTTTGAGGAGGCGAGGAGGCCTCATAGACGGGGGAGGTATAGTGGTCCTTATTTTGGAGGCAGGGTGCGACATGGTAGAGGTTTTGCATATCAGCTGATTCAGCTCGCGCTTCAGGCTATGCATGGTGATTCAGGTGTTCATGGGTCACAGATTACCCATAAAGCACAAGTCATACCGCCTCGTCAGCAGAGAGGGTTCATTGAGTATGGAGATACTAGCCACATGGTGAGAGATTATCCTAGGCTTTGGACCGATATGTCCCAGTAAGGTATTGAGGCAGGTAGAGGGCGCGCAAGACGGGGAGGCCCGGCTCATTGATGGGTTTCATATAGTAGGTTTGAGGCTGGTGCGCCAACTAATGTCACTCAAGTACGAATTTAGTTTGTTATAGAGGGGCATTATCTGTAGTTCATCACCGTTTTGCTTATCGGGGTGAGTTCCTTGTTTGTTGTTCCATATATGGGAGCACTTCATGAGTTGCACTTTGTTTATGTGATTACCCTGTTGGGAGGTTCTATGAGTTATAGTTGTGTCTATCATCTGTTTCTAGCTGTTGTCGAGAGTTATGAGGCTAGTAGTAGATTCATGTTGTCTATTTTTGTAGGTTTGATGTTACCTCTGAGTATTCTTTGTTACGAGCTGTGATTTCTATGCTCCACGGTGTGGGAGCCAGTTTGTATGGTAACTTGTAGACAGACTTGATCTAGTGAGAGTCTCCAAATGGGTTGATGTGTGCCCTACTTGTGATAGTGTTGAGAGCAGGACCCTCTTGATTCAGGTGATTTGCTATGTTGAGACCGAGTTGTGTACTGCGGTGAGAGTTAAATCAGTATAAGAGCTTTGTGAGCCTTTTATATGCTTTCATTCTTCTTGTTAGATGTTTTGTCGATTTGTGTTTTAGAAGAATTGGGGCTAGTTTGATTTGTTTGTTATTTCCTTATGTGTTTCCTTTATCATATTCAGTCATTTTCGTTCTATGCTTCTTGAGGTTAGTTTGTGAGGTGTGTACCCATTGGTG
The DNA here is from genome assembly GCA_026770625.1 of Nicotiana glauca. Lineage (NCBI taxonomy): Eukaryota > Viridiplantae > Streptophyta > Magnoliopsida > Solanales > Solanaceae > Nicotiana > Nicotiana glauca. The sequence continues at coordinate 206,179 of MU788673.1, forward strand.
TTGGGTGTGACTTGGTTATTCGGGTTTTATGTTATGCAGTTTTCGTGGTTATTATATCATCGCCAGTGTTGTGGAGGTTTTAAAAGAGTTCCTATTGAATATGAGGCTTATGGCCAGTACAGATTTAATCTCAGGCAAGTATTGCTATGAGATATGTTTTTAGGCTTACGGGTGATGTGTCGTGCTGTGTGGGTGTACCCTATGTGTGTTGGCTTGTATTGAAATAGTTGGTTGAGACTGACACCGGACATGGATTTTGGGTCACGTCTTGTGGAAGAGGATTGGAGGTGTGAATTCTGGCTGGAAGGCCTAATGGTATTACTAGAAAGGTTAAATTTCAGTTGAGATGGTGTCGTCAGGATTAAGTAGATTGAGATGACGTGGGATCACCCGCAGGTGTATGTTGGAAGTGCGCACTCAGTGACTTGAGGACTTGAGGTTTTTCTCTATGCTCGTTCAAGGACGAACGAATGTTTAAGTATAGGAGGATGTGATAACCCGGCCGGTCGTCTTAAGAATTAATGCCCCGATCCCCTATTAACTTCTTTTCCCAAGTCTATTTTGCTAATTTGAATTTGTTGTGATGTACGGTTTTGAATTACGAAGAGTTTTTGTACATTTATTCCCTACATGAGAGCTTAAGTGTTGGAAAGTTATCTGTAGTCGGAACAGTGTGAAGACGACCTCGGATGCAAATCCGATAGTTCCGTCAGCTCCGTTAGGTGATTACTGGGTTGGGAGCATGTTCGGAATGTATTTTGGAAGCCCGTAGCTCATTTAGGCTTGAAATGCCAAAGTTAAATTTTTGAAGTTTCCGGTCTGATAGTGAATTTTTTATCCAAAGGTTGGATTGGAATTCCGAAAGTTTTAGAAGCTTTGAAGATTTGGAAGTTCATAAGCTTGATTTTCGGTTTGATTCGTCATTTTGATGTTGTTTTAAGTGATTTGAAACTTCGAGCGAGTCTATGATAGGTTATACGATTTGTGTGTGTGATTAGACGGGGTCCTAGGAACGTCGGGTGTGTTTGGATGGGCTACGTATCATTTTTCCTCCATTTTGAATTGCTGAAACTACTACTTCTGATATCCTTCTACGCGATCGCGAAGCCTCTCCCGCGATTGGGATGCCTTGTTCTGCTTACCTGGAAAATTCCTCTTTGCGTTCGTGTTACACCTTCTGCGATCGTGAAGCCCAGCATGCCCCTTCATCACGTTCGCGTGGACTGTCATGCGTGTAGTTATGCCAGTCCCTTTTTCGCGTTAGCGAACGCCTTCACGCGTTCGCGTAGAACCAATTTTCGGACTCCGATAATTTCCTTCAACGTGTTCACATTCATGCTTTCGCGATCGCGAAGCACTGCTTCCTCTTCTCCGTGTTTGCGTTCTCATCATCGCGTTCGCGATGTACAATTTTGGTCCTTCTCAAATTTCCTCTATGCGATCGCGATCGTTGTTCCGTGATCGCAATGAACAAATTGCTGGGCAAACATAATTAAATCCCAAATTCGAGGGTTTCACCCTTTTTATCACATTTTAACTTCTAGAGCTCGGTTTTTGGCTATTTTTGAAGGGATTTTTACTTGGGCGACTTGGGTAAGTATTCCTCACTAGATTTAGATCAACTTCCATTAATCTCCTCTTAATTTCATCTTTAATTTCGGATTTTGAATGAAAAATGGGTAAAACTTCATAGACCAAATTATTGAGTTTTGAGGGGGTGTTTGACCTCCGATTTGAGAGATTTTTGTACTGTTAGACTCGTGAGAGTACGAGGGTTCTGAAAATGTTAAATTCATCCGATTCCGAGATGTAGGCCTGAGGGGTATTTTGGTCATTTTACATGATTTCGCGCTTTAGATTTGAATTAAAAAGTATAATTAGTTGCTTGAGATGTTATTTACAATGTGTGATTTAATTGAATAGATTTGGGCCTTTTAGAGTCCAGTACTCGTGGCAAGAACGTGGTTGCTAGTTGATTTTAGCCGGTTCGAGGTATCTATCTTGCCTAACCTTGTGTGGGGGACTTCCCCTTAGGATTTGAGTCTTCTCTGTTGATTGTATTCCTTGTACGTGAGGTGACGAGTGCGTGCTCGGATTTATTTGTGGAAAACTGTCCCTTTTAGGCTCCTAGATCCTTCTAATCACCAAATATGAAGTTGTTCTTGATGCAATTGAGTTCCCTATTATTGGTTCCACCTTTACATATCTTACTTGGAATTTATTTGCCTTTTTTGGTTATTCTTGTTACCTAATTGACTTTTACTTGTTAAACTGTAGATATTTACCCTTTTATAGACACAATATGATTCCTAACTGCTTGTCTTTAACTGGAAAGCATTATTTCTATCTCTCGTGTAATTACTTGGTCTTAATTGGAAATGAGTTGGATGTCCTATAATTAGTTGATATTTTCCTTAATTTTAATTATTTGATCCATGTTAACTTCCTTGTTGTTGAACTGAGTATTATGGAATCGTTGTTTCATATTATTTATCTCTTGTTGAGTTGTTCTTATTGCGCTTAGTATTTCTCTTTTACGGTTATTCCTTATGAGTTAGTTGTACCATCTGTTAGTGAACTGAAATACCTGAGTTGACTCTCTTCCTTTGTTGCTGCATTTACTGTCATTGGTTGTGGGGTACTTGAGGCTGTGATGCACGAGGTTTCTGCCATGTTGTTGTTGATACTGTGATGCACGAGGTCTCTGTCGTGCTGTTATTGGTACTATGATGCACGAGGTTTCTGTCGTGCGGCTGTTCATACTGTGATGCACGAGGTCTCTACCGTGCGGTTGATGTTGAAGGGTTGCATGAGGTCTTTGCCGTGCTATTGTTGCTATTGATGTTTTGCACATGTGGCGTAATAAGGCGGGATATGTTATATGCTTATATGTGGGTTGCACATGTGGCAGAATAAGGTGGGAACATTGTGATGCACGTGTGGCGAAATAAGGCGGTGCCTATTATCTTATTTATTGCACGTATGGCGTAATAAGGTGGGATATGTCAGGAGTTGATTGTAAAGAATTGTGACGGCATGTGGAGGCATTCCTATTTGTTTAATATTGTGATTGTGGGTTGTTTACCAGTATGAGCTTTACCGCTTGGAAGTTATGAGGAGATATTTGTACATGCAGTCCGTTCTCCTTTTCATGTTTACTAGTTGGGAAAAATTCTTGTCAAAAATACTTGTACAAGCATACACGTAGTTGGACACCCCATTAGAGGTGAATTCCTTCAGATTTTATTAAGGGTGGAGACACACCCTCGTTCGTCCATTATATATGTGAGAGTGGTCCTAGTTAGCCAGTTAGTTGTCAACATGACCGTGAGATTGATGGGGCACATGATGCCAAGTGTTAGATTTCTGATATTGGGTTCTTGTGAGTTGTGGTTTTTCAGAGATTTTTGGTATAATTGTGGGAAGAAGCTGATCAAGCCCTTTTGTGAAACATTATTGTAGGATATGAGTTATTTACTTGTTTTTTTTCCTTGCTGTGTTGTGACCTTGGGATTTGGATTATAATTTTGCCGCCATTTCGTATCACCATTTATTATATTCGTTGTGCTTGTTATCCTCTTTTCCTTATTGGTAATCGTAGCATTTTTAGTCATTCATGCAGACTTTACATATTTATATACCGGTTCCATTATTCCTATGATTATACTGTTTATTTGACCGGTAGGTGCCTTGGCTGTTCCTCGTCACTACTCTACCGAGGTTAGTCTTGCTACTTACTGGGCACCCCTATGGTGTGTTCATGCTACTCTTCTGCACATTTTTGTTGTACAGATACATGTACTCCCGTTAAGTTCTGTCAGCCTGGGAATGAGGCGTTCTATAGAGACTTCGAGGTACATCTGCTGCGTCCGCATATGGAAGAGTCACTTTCTATCTTCTGTAATAAGTATAGTTCTGTCAGTATTTTTCCTTTTGTATAGATATTCTTGAGTCAGAGCCTCTTATGTATCCCTTAGCTTGTGATTTGTGAGTTTTCGGGTTTTGCGAATGTTGTTAGCTTCGAGAATTGTTGTTGTATGTGCCGAGCGGCACCTTAAACACCGTTTATTTTACTAGTTCAGTTTATTTTACTTTCTTTAGCAATTATGGTCTATCTTCTGCATTATTAGGCTTACCTAGTCGTAGGGACTAGGTGTCATCATGTCATGTTTATGGAAGGCGAACTGGGGTCGTGACAAATTACAAGTGTGCAGATTGTACAGTTCTTGGAAAAATTACAATCCATACCAAGTTGTCACAATTGAATTTCTATCTAGACTACGAAATTTTGTACTATACCCCCAAGTATATATACTTTAGAAAAACTGTTTGAAAAACTATGTATGTATATACGGGGAATGGTTATCTCTAAAGTGAATTAAAAACCAACAAAATAATCAGTCAGCATAGCAAGTGGTGAGTATGAAAAGTCACTCCTGGTGCACTAGCAGCAAGAACAACATCAACAACTAGTGCAGCAGTTGTAGCTACATCAGCAGAACAGACAATATGTAGATTTAAATTGTGCCAGTTACCCTGCTTCTCTTTGGAATACTAGACATCATATTCACAGTTACTACAGCCACACCAGTAATGATTTAAACTAACCTAGTTTTTTTCTTTTTGCAGGAAAAGGTATCATACTCAGAGTCCCAAAGAGAAATACGAAAAGCAAGACCATTAATTTCCAGCATGGTGAATATTCATTTGAGTTCTGAAGATCTAAAGCTTTTAACATTTCTAGTTCATATTGTATAAATGGAACAAAGCTCAATGCTTAGTGTAATTTCCAAAAATAAGAAAAATAAACAGTTAAGCACTAAGAATGGAACAAAAGGAGGAATCAAATGAGATATTGGAATATTCCATCCATTTACCTTAACAGCTGCCCACATGTGATTTAACTTTTCTTCCTTAAAGCAATCCCACGATGATACTCCCAAAGGACGTATATTGTGGTGACGAACTATTTTTCCCAAGTGCCTCGAAAACAGATTGCTATTCTTTCCAACTGTTCGATTATTGTAAAATGTTACTTTTAGCTTCTCTCCAACTTCAAGTGCTGCAACTTCTTTGCACTTGTTACTTCCTCGAACCTTTCTTACCTTTCCAACAGTACCTGAACTACATTGCTCAATTTATAAATGTTAGAAAATATTGTAAAAATGATAAACTTGTGATCAAATAGATTTGATAAACATAATTGTTTCAACATGATCAACAGAAGGAGAAAATAAAATAAAAATTTGCATATTCTCCTTGTCATGAACCAAATGGCCTTTATTCATTGTTCGCAATCCTTGAGCGGCAGACATGGTGGAGTCTAATCTTGCACTCTTAGAAAGTCTTGACATACTTCGACTAGAATAATGAGAATTCGGATGGAAGGATCAGTGTTCATTTTAAAACTCATCAAATGAGCACATAGATCTAAGCTCTCGCCCTCCTTTCCCTAGAGCACCTTGTGCAAGAAATCATAATAATAAATATTTAGCATTAAGTTAAAAACAGATTTCTATTGTTATTTTATAAACTGAAGTAACAAGGGAGATCATCAATTAAATTAAATTAATTCCAAAAAAAGAATAGATTTGATAAATATACTTGTTTCAACTTTTTGGGTGGACTGCATAACTTGATCAACAGAAGGAGAAAATGAAATATTGATTTGCATATTCTCCTTGTCATGAACCAAAGGGGCTTTATTCATTGTTCGCAATCCTTGAGCGGCGGACATGGTGGAGTCTAATCTTGCACTCTTAGAAGGTGTTGACATACTTTGACTAGCATAATGAGAATTCGGATGGAAGGATCGGTCTTCAATTTCGAACTCTTCAAATGAGCACATAGATCTAAGGTCTCGCCCTCCTTTCCCTAGAGCATCTTGTGCAAGAAATCATAATAATAAATATTTAGCATTAAATTAAAAACAGATTCATGTTGTCATTTTATAAACTGAAGTAACAAGGGAGATCATCAATTAAATTAAATTAAATTCTAAACAAAGAATAGATTTGATAAACATGCTTGTTTGAAATTTTTGGTGGACTGCATAACTTGATCAACAAAAGAAAAAAATAAAATATCAGCTTGCATATTCTCCTTGTCATGAACCAAAGGGGCTTTATTCATTGTTCGCAATCGTTGAGCGGCAGACATAGTGGGGTCTAATCTTGCACTCTTAGAAGGTATTGACATACTTTTACTAGAATAATAAGAATTCGGATGGAAGAGTCGGTCTTCATTTTCAAACTCTTCAAATGAGTAGATAAATATATGCTCTCGCCCTCCTTTCCCTAGAGCACCTTGTGCAAGAAATTATTATAATACATATTTGGCATTAAATTAAAAACAGATTCCTGTTCTCATTTTCTAAACTAAAGTAACAAGGGATATCATCAATTAAATTAAATTAAATTATAAAAAGAGAATAGATTTGATAAACATACTTGTTTCAACTTCATTTTTAGATTCTTCAAGGGAACACAAAGATCTAAGCTCTTGCCCTCATCCACTTCGTGGAGCACATGGTGCAAGAAATCATATTAGTACAGGAATTTAAATCAAAATAATTACAAAAGTGATTCTAAGAGAGAATAGATTTTAGAAACCGTACTTGCTGAATTTTTTTGGATGTAGTGTATAACCTCATCAGTAGATGAAAATGATGGAATATTAGTTTACATATTCCCTTTCTAAAAAACCAATGGATATTTGTTCGTTGTTCCCATTTCACCCCCAAAGAGCACATAGATCGAAGCCCTCGCCTTCGTCCCTTCGCTACAGCACCTAGTATAAGGAAATCATATTAGCACAAAAATAGCACTAAAATTTAGGTGTACAATTTAAAAAAAAAAAAAGAAGATAATTTAGGTGTACAAATTGATAACACAATATATTTGAAAAACCATACTCGTTTCAACAATTTGGTTGTACTTCATAGCTTGATCAGTAGATGAAAAAAAATATATGTTCTAGATACCCGTAACGAGCTCAGAGATTTAAGCCCTCTCCCTCGTCCCTTCCCTATGGCACCTGGTGCAACAAACGCAAGTTTGGTAGTATCTTTCCCAATGGATGCCACCTCATTTTCATTCTTTGATGGCCTCATATCAAACCCACAAAAAGAAATAAGACATTATAAATGCAATGTACCAACAAAAAAATATATAATCAGAATGCATAACAATATGAATATGCTAGTGGCATAAAGAGATACTTCACCTCAGTCGGTTCTTTTCTGTTTATTTTGTATAGTATTTTCTAAATCTACAACATCACAATCCATTTATTGCAAAATCTCATAGTAATCACGAGGTTGCGTCTTTCTTGCTACACATCAACCCTTGTTGGAATTATCATTAGCATAAATTACTTGAGATGCTTGATCCCCTAATACAAAAGGCTCATTTGTTTTCAAAATTTCCCCCCAATTAACACTTACAATACCATATTCACCTGTTCTAATTCCTTTCTTTTTATCATATGCATCAAACCAATTACATCGAAACAAAGTCACTCTTCTACCAGTGAATTGCAATTCAAGAACATCAGTTAAAACTCCATAGTAATCAATATTCTCACTATTTCATCAGTCTCGCCAACAACAACCACACCACAATTATGAGTCCTTAAAATTTTGTCATAATCTTCTACATGAAATCTATATCCATTAACAATGTAGCCATTATAATGTAACACAAATTTGGTAGGACCACGTGAAAGTACAAGAAGATCTTCCATGATTTGACTAGCATCTTATTTATACAATTGTGCAACATATTAACAATATAAAGTTGATTACTTTAGAATGAGTAATATAATATTGGATTATTAAATTTAATATTTATATATTACTCACCCTATCTTTAAACCATTCGATAAATTATTTATTCCATTATGTATCAGACAAGTGTTGAGTAGAATCCACATGAATTTGCGCAAACACTCTACAAATTTTATTTGAACCACAAATGTCATACATAAAGGATAAACAATCCTAAAGGAAATAAGGAAATAAAAATACGATATGAAGGACACAATTTCATACTCTATAAATGATAGAACTTCATCACAATTCTTCAGTATGTATATATGTGCTTGCTCCAATTCATCTGCTTCAAGATCATGATATTTTGGAGCTCCTAAAGTTTTTCCAGATTTACAAAATAAAGATAAACCCCATCTGAATGCTTTAAACCACCATCGTAATTTCATTCTGGCCGATTAAACTTTGTGCCGATTCTATGCAAATACCTAGAACATAAGGTCATACATTTATTTTCAAGGTAACCCTCTCCAATTGAACCTTCTGGACAAGCCCTATTACCAATGAGAGATTTTATAAAATACAACCATCGTTCTATAGGATACATCCACCGATACTGAACCGTTCCAACAAGCTTAGCTTCATTAGCTAAGTGAGTAGGCAAATGCACCATGATATCAAAAAAATGAGAGAGGGAATACCTTTTCTAACTTACAAAGTGTTATAGGAATTTGAGCTTCAATTTGATCCAAGTCACTAGTCCTTAATGCCTTTGCTCCAAGGACATTAAAAAATAAAGACAACTCGATAAGAGATTCACATACTATTTTGGATAGCATACACATAGATCAAGAGGGAGTAAATATTGTAAAAGAATATGGAAATCATGACTCTTTATGCCAGAAATCTTGTGCTCTTTCAAGTTAACATTTTGAGAAATATTAGACGAAAATCCATCTGGCACCTTTAAATTCTTTAAGAAAAGGCATATGTTGTTCTTTTCTTGGGGGGATAATGTGTAACATGCAGTTGGAACTTCATATTTTTCTCCTTTTCTGATAGGGTGGAATTCCGGCCTAATGTTTATTTCTTGCAAATCTAGTCGAGTTTTAATGGTGTCCTTATTTTTTCCTTTGGCATTCATGATCGTCCCCAAAATATTATCACATATATTATTTTAAGTATGCATAACATCCAAATTGTGTCGCAACAAGAGAGATTACTAATATGGAAGTTCAAAAAAGATACTCCTCTTATTCCAGTTATCTTTTCGATCATCATGTGATATCTTGATCTTTTTCTTTGTATCCTTTGTTAACTGTAAGCCTTTAAGATCTTGCACTTGATTAAGTATCTCAATACCAGAATACATTTTTTGTGGGAGCCTTTTCTCTTTTGTGCCATCAAATAACTTCTTATCATTCCTCCATTTGTGATTAAGAGAAAGGTAACGGCGATGGCCCATAAAATATTGTTTCTTACTACTCTTCAATCTGATTGAGGAAGTATCTTTATTGCTACATGGGCATGCCAATTTACCTTTTGTACTCCATCTAGATAAATTTTCAATTTCTGGAAAGTCATTGATGGTCCATAACAAAGATGCATGTAACTTAAAAATTCTGTTTGGTTGATGCATCAAAGGTCTCAACACCAATTTCCCATAACTCATTCAACTCATATATCAAGAGTTGAATATATATGTTAATTGCATCTCCTGGATTATCTGGATCAGGAATAAGCATGGACATAATGAAATTTTCCTGTTTCATGCACAACTAAGGTGGTAAATTATAAAGAATAAGTACCACCGGACAAAAACTATATGAGGTTTTTAAATTTCGAAATGGCTGAAATCCAGCACTAGCAAGTCCAAGTCGAACATTACGAGGCTCAGCCGCAAATAAGGGATGAAGTTCATCAAATTATTTCCATGCCATTAAATCAGTCGGGTGCCTTATTATTCCATCATCAACCCTTTTATCATGATGCCATGTCAATAGAGAAGATGTCTTTGTAGACATATACAAACTTTGAAGCCTAGGCTTAAATGGAAAGTAGCGTAAAATATTTAATGTTATTTCTTTTCCATTCTTACTCTTTGTTTCGCCGCTATACTTATCTATTTTCCATCTGGATGCACCACAGACTTTACAAGAATCAAGTAAGTTATCTTCCTTCCAATATAACATGCAACTATTTATACAAGCATCAATTCTTTGGTAGGAAAGCCCAACGTCACGAATCACCTTCTTCGCCTCATAATATGAATTTGGCAAATTCGCTCCATCAGGCAACATCTCATCCTTAAAGATTTTTAATAACATTGTAAATGACTCATTACTCCAACGACCCATACTCTTTATTGAAGCATTTTAATCAAAGTGGAAAGCTTTGAAATTTTTGAACTTCGGTATAGTGGCTTCTCAAAATCTTTCAATAGGCTGTAAAACTTTTTGGCTTTAACATTTGGTTCTTCTTCAAGTAAATCGTTGAAATAAACATCAGCAGTGCCTCCATCATGATTAGGATATAAGTCCTTCAGCATATCATGTATTTCATCCTCACCCTCATAATCATCTAATTCATTATCATCTTCAACTTCGCATTCCGACTGTGGCTCACCCAGAACTTCTCCATGATGATACCAAAAAGTATAATTTTGAATTATTCCATATACTTTAAAATATATCTCGACTGTCTCATGCTTTCCTAATGTTGTGTTACAACATTTTACACACGGACATCGTATCTCATACAATTTTCCTGTTCTTCTAAAGGCATAATCCAAAACTTTTTGCACCACAATTAAGTAGTATTCGTCAAGTCGGTTATCAACAAGCTGCATCCATCACTTACTTGGTGCCATAACCTTTGATATTAAATAGAAATAATATTAAAAAAATTAAGATCACAAAAGCATTAAGATGCACATTACTTATAAAAGAAAGTACTTATTATTACATTTGTTAGAATCATCTTTATGACCAAATTTCTTAAGATTTTACAAGAATGAAATAAAGTACAAGTTGATATGTATAACATATAACTCACAATTGCTCAACAAAATGAGAAATTAAAACACATAAGACACTCTAAAATTAAGTCACTGGTTTTTTATCTTGTCTTCCTTCAATAAAAAAATGATACAATAACTATCATTCTATGATTTTGTTATTGTATAGTAAACAATAAAACCTAAAAGAAAACCTAAAAGGTCAATTAGTAAGAGAGATTTCGACATATAGAACCCGCAACATTGACTCTCCATATATGGATTTCTAAGTTGCAAAAAATAAATAAAGAAACAAAAAATTGAAGAACCCTATAGTAGCTATTGGAAGTTAATAGCGACTAATTAACTGTGCTTTCTGAAAATTTATTAGAAGAAAAATATATGTATAGCAGCTCCTGGATTTGAATTATAGAGGAGATCTGACTCATCTCCCGTGTGAATTCTTCATCACTTGCTTCAATTTATTTAGAAGATGGGGGTTCATTTTTTGTATTTAAAAATGCTTGCATTTTATTCTTAACATAATTCAGAACTAAAAAGGAAAGAAAAATAGATTAATGTAATCCAATGAAAGATGTTATCACCAATTTAATAAAAAATTATTTAATTAATCAGAGAATCCACTGCAAACTTGGAGTCTCGTTCACGATAATGTTTCTTTGTTCTTCAACTGGACAAAGATTTCTCGAGTAGGCCAAACTTAATTTTCTCAGAAATTCAAGCAAACAACAACAACAACTACCCAGTTAAATCCCACAAAGTGGGGTCTGGGGAGGGTAATGTGTACACAGACCTTACCCCTACCCCGATAGGGCAGAGAGGTTATTTCTGATAGACCCTCGGCTCAGAAAAAAGAAAGCTTAAATATAAACGAGTCACAATTGAATTTATCTGATGGAAGGAGCATACATCCCACAAACAGACAACTAAGAAGCTTTTGATTAATATGGAGAAATTCAGATTATATATGAACGATAAAAGAACCTTATAAATAAAAAATGACCAATAATAGATTGATGAGAGGATGCTTGAATGGAAAACATCTATATAATTGGACAAAGAATGCCTCCCTCTTTTTGAGTAGTTAATTCATGAACTGAGATAACAGTAGTAGGGTACAGAGTACCCTCTAACATTTTTACTGTGGCTAAGTAAATTCAGAGTATCCTCTAACATTCTAAAGCATTCATGTTAACAAGTCCATCCATTAGGAGTCAAGGAAAGCAGTAGAATTATTCAAATAGAGAAATTTGCTAATAAGAAGTGATTTGATATCTATGACTTTCCAATTGCATGTCTATAAGTGTCCTTTGAAATGAGGTCTGTGATTTGAGTTCGTATTTTCAATTTGAACTTCATATTCAGATCCACTGTAAAGCATTTAAGCCTAGTGAATTTCAAATATATAGAACGAAATCTCTCAAATCAAATGGCTTTGTATACTGCAAACTCATTTGCTCCTTTTTTTTGGTTGCAAACAGACATTATTATACTCCTTCCCTAAATCCTAATACTTCATCATTCCCCTTCTCTGCTCCCAAATGTCGATTATTTGCTATCTTCTAAAATAGTTCTCCTCCATGCTAATCTGCCAGTCCTTTTTACTTATCAAGCTATCAATATTGACTAACCTTTGAACCTAAATTAGATATAACTGGGATATTTATATAATTACTAAACATACAACTACAAGTTACAACTTTATCTTATCTGAATTCCGAATGACACACTTAAAGATTTGTCAAAAAAGGACATTTTGATGGACAACCATAATCGAAAAAGATGACTAGGTTAATACTCTAGGAATCAAAGTAAGCATTTTGAAGCATATCTATGTAATTAAATTGTCTACGCTTTCCTTCTCGAATGTCAAGACCTAGTCTCTTGACTAGCAGGACGGCATCCAATACCTCTTACTTCGTTTCTAATTAGTGAATTCTTATGTTCTCCACTTATATGAAGATATGATTGTGACACGTTTGTACTACTTTCTATGAAAAGACTAACTGAGCAAAATCACGACAAAAAGGTTCAACAAAGGCTGCATTCTGCCAAAAACTTTACTATTCAGCTAACATATTATATGGTTTTCTTCATGTTAGAAAAAAATATCTTACTGAAATCAGATAATCTTTGAGTTAAAAGAGCTCCTTTTATTCACAAAATGCAGTTTCATTAACTTATGGTGCAATTATTGAAAATCATTCTAATGCTTTTGATATTGTAGTACTACTTAAACTATAAAATTATTTTCATAAACACTTAAATTGATAGTCTTTTTCCGTTTCTTTCCATCCATCGAACTCAAACTATTAGTAAAGTAAATTAAACAAAATCAAATAAACAGAACAGATTTTTGATTCAATGGGGGGAAAAATTCACAAAGAAGAAATTTAAAGAAACAGAACAGATCAAAGAGAAAGAAATTAATCTTACTCTTGTTTTGGGCGGATAATCAAATAGTATAATTGGTGTAAAGTTCTTTGGATTAAGGCCTCCAAAGAAGAAATTAAACAGAGTACGTTCTAAACAGAGCTCTCAACAATGACGACGAACTGGCGCCTCACTCTTTGCAACCTTTTTGAGTTTTTTCACCTTCTAAATTTTGAAGGAGTTAGCGGTTGTTCTTAGGGATTTTAGCTTCGTCGTCTCCTCCTTGTAACTCTCTGAGTTTAATTCTTATAACCTTCAGAATTTTAGCTTCGCGTCTTTAGGGATTTTAGGTACGGTCGAATTTTACCTTCTGAATCTTGAAGGATCGATCGATTAGCGGCCACTTCTCTAGGGATTTTAGGCTGAAAGTACGTGTATTTGAGAGATTTTAGGGTGAAAAGAAAATTTGGAGGGATACTGTGATTAATTTCCTTTTCTTATTTTTTTTTTACTTTTAGTTTTTGTCAGTTCCTGCGCCCCCTTTCCCGCTAAAATATAATATTAGAGACCAAATATTAATTTTTTTACAAATCAAAATAGGACGGGTCGTATAAAATTGCATATTAAAGACCAATAAAAATTCTCATCCCTATAAGTACACTTTTAGGGACCATATTTAAAACTTGTCACTAGATGTTGGTCCCTAATAAGGATTTTTCTTGTAGTGTCTAACGAGCCCTGAGCCCAAGAACTTGGCTGGGGCCTTCCATCTTCGGGGTCCCGACGGAGGCTTCTGAAGCATCTTGATAGTATAAAATCAAGTCATCTAATTTTACCGTGTACAGATAGTCTCGGCGTTTCTCAGAGCGGAAGGCGACGGGAAGTGATGAGAAACGACAGTGAATCCTTGCTTCCCTAGGCATCCCTGAAGGTGGTTACAAGTTGCAAAGATATGCCTCGGGCATGGCTTCTGCGGACTTCAATGCTGACTACGGCGGTTGGCTCTCCTTAATGTATCTGTGATGCCTTTATAAAAGCTCGCTTCTTCCCATCCGAACTCCTTTCGGAATTTTTTGTGAAGCGCATCTTTCAGCTTCTCCTTATTTTCTTCCTAGGAGCACACCTTCCCTTTAGTTTTCCTTTTTCTACACTTTCTCAAGAATGGCGAACATTTTTACAGCACCTTCTCGTTATATGGCGGGCTCATCGTCTTCGCTCTTCTCCCAAGCTGAAGTGACAGCCCATCCCCGAGGTGTGGAGTGTATCTTGGGATCTTTTGCGATGACCTCGGACTTCAGGGTCGAAAAACCTTCTTCGATATTGGGGTGTTGCGAAATAGTAACTAGCTTCATCAACTCCATTACGGATGTAGGGAGAGTGAAAGTCGATTATGGTTGGGGGGATGTTGTGCTCGTGGAGATATCTGCTCGGGATGAAGATATCACAACTTATAGGGCTGATTTTCTGAGCGTGCATACCAATCCATTTACTTTAGGACTGGTGGGACCATCTTTGCCCCCGATAGACCTTGTGATCCTTGATTTCTACCGGAGTCATCAGGTAACCTTGGGTCAGATCCATCCTTCATTCTAGCGCGTGGCTTATATGATCAGGCATCATTCAAGCAATGTAGAGGGGCTGCCTTTCACTTTGAATCATTTGATCCAGATATACAGCCCTTGCCTCCTATGTATGGGTTTAATCAAGCTTCATCGTCGATCCTCGAGATCTCTTTTTGCCTGTACTAAGGAGTTTGAGAATGATGAGTGGTTGAGCTGATTCGTCCGAGTGAGGATGTTGGACCTGATCCCGTCAGAAGGAATGCCATTTTTCGAGAAGTGGAATACTACGCGTAAGTGAATATGGAGCTTTTCCTTCTTTTTGACAGTTTCATCCTGTGCTTCTAACTCCGTTATTTATTTTGTGTTCTTTTAGCCGGGTGGTCTACCCTGGGGCAGTGTCAGATCTGCGATATTGTGTCGGTAATTTATACTTGGCTTGCCCGTACAATGATAGCGCATGGTGGGATCTGTCCCAAGCCCGATGGGAGGCGAAAGGTCATTGTGAGTCTTGAGCTATTGTCGTACCTGCACATCCCATTGCAATTTGCTGCTGATGGCCCTTCTCATTCCTTACTTCTAACCCTTAGGCTTATGCAGTTCTAGGAGGGGTTTTACTGATAAAGGAAGTGTCGCGCACCGGAGGGGATACCCGAATGCTTGACGAGGAGACGAAAGGGAAGGGGGATGACCCGATTGACCTACCGGGGCAATAAAGGGCCAACGTTGAGGAATCCAAGGTTGACTTGTCAGCTCTGGCTTTAGTCACAGTGGGGAATCCCCACGCTAATGGTGAAGGAGAAAATAGTTCTTCGGCACCCTCCGAATATACTCTGGGACCGGCTGCTTCTCGGATTGAGGAAATTGAGGCCTGCGGGTAGGATTCTAGTGCCGTTGCAGCCCGTTGTCATAGAGATGAAGCAACATATGGAGTGTTGAGTATCGTTTTCAACCCAGCGGGTGGCTAGAGTCTTCCGCGAGCCGGGACGTCTTCTGCAGGCGCTTAGAAGAGACTCCGATTAGGGACCCGTGATGGACGGGGGGCGGGCGTTCATACTGACCTTACTTATTCATTAGTTATCATTGATTCCCCGGAGGAGGAATCACCTCAATTTCCTGGAACGCGAGGCGAACCTTGTCAGGAGGCTCACGAGGCGGGCGCATTGGTCGAAGGTAGAGACGTACTTGGGGGCCCGGCGATCATCCTCAAGGGTAGGATCAATTTCAATGCTCCCTCGATTTTTGGCGAGATGGGCAGACTTTGCGCGCGGGTATAACTCATTTTATGTTGTTTTGGCTCGTTCTGATCTTTGATTCCTTAACATTTTTAGGCTCTTTCAGGCTAAAATGCTTTATAGCCAGACTCTCGCTCAGTGTCAGGACGAGGTGATCGCCATGAGAGTGAGAGAGTCAATTTAACATAACAGGTTATTCATTCTTCATCCCTGCTACTTTTTTGGGCCCAACGGGAGTCTGTTCCTTTTAACTCGTTGCGCTTCGAGTTGTACAGTTTGAGAGGAGACGCTTTCCCTACAGGGGGAGCTCCGGGCCAAGGATGCTAAGATCCTTGAGCTCAGCCACCACGTGGATGAGGTGACTTCAAAGAGTAACAGCCTTGCAAAGAGGGTTTCCTTGGTCGAGTGCCATCTTGTAGATGCGAATGAGGATAGTGTCAAGCACAAGGAACTCCGTTCTGGGCTGGTGGCCACACTACTTTGGATCAGAGCTGAGGCCAAGGTGTTTGTGTCTCTACATGGGGGAGAATCTACCTCTGAATATTTCCGCGAGAAAAAGGCCTTCGGAGTGGTAAACCCAGCTCTACCTCGAGTTGTGGTTTTTTTTTTGCGTGACCCTCTGAGATTGCCTACTGAGGGCGTATTGGAAGATGGCTCAAGTGGTGTAAGAAGTGAAGGTGATCTACGGGGAGAGGGGATGCCGTTGAGAAATGGCCGCCCTGGGATATGTAGGCACAGTTTATGTTGTTCTTTCCGGGTTTTTTTTCCCGTATATGGAGTTTTTATTTCGGCATACGTAGAAGGAGAACAATCACGTGAATTTATTTCCTTTGTTGGTGAGAGCTTTGAATCTATGGTGTAGCTTTGTATCCCCTTCCGGTCTGGTTGATGTGATTCGGTTCCGGAGTCGAACTGCAACTCGAGCTGTAATCGACTCCTAGCTTTCATGTTCCCTGATTGGAGATGGCGGTGTTTGTTCCGTGCGTTCAAATTTTTTGCAATTTCCTTGGAGCTAGTCTCCGAGTCGGGAAATTGACTCGGGCTTGACGTATCTCGGAGCTCTACTTGTTTGAGTTGGAGATAATGGCCTTTGTGTCACACCTCTGGGTGTGGTATAATCCTTGGGTCCAGTCTCCGAATCGTATTGCGATTCGAGTTGTAGTTGGCCTATGATCCTTTCGGGGGGCTCCGATTGGCGATAATCTATTTTTCTTTCCTGCCCTTGGGCGTTTGGCGGTTCTCCGGGTCCAGTCTCCGAGTCGTGTTGCGATCCTAGCTATTATTAACCCTTTAATCTTCCCTGGGGTTGTGGTCGGAGATAATGGCGTTGTTGTCATGCCTTTGGGAATATTGTGATTTTTAGGTCCAGTCTCCGAGTCATGTTGGAATTCGAGCTATAATCGACCCTTAAATTTTGTCTGAGTTTTTGGCCAGTGATGGTGATACTTACGTTGCTTGGTCCTAGAGACCTTTTGATTTGAGGCCTGGAGGCTTTTCTTAGCCGGCCACAATGGCATTTACGCTGTTTTGATCGCGGGGACCTTTGATATGAGGCTCCGAGGCTTTGTTTAGCCAACGACAATGGCATTTTAGTTGTTTGGTCACGGGGAATTTTGATATAAGGCCTAGAGTCTTTGATTAGTATAATTATTTTGGACCCGGTCTCCGAATCCAGTTACGATCCGAGCTCACTTTAATCCTTAAGTTGTCAATTGTCAAGCGGATGGTCGTAGAGACCGTTTGGTGTGAGGCCCGTAGGCTTTTCTTAGCAAGCGACAATGGCACTTACACTATTTGATGTGTGGCCTGTAGGCTTTGTGTAGGCTTTGTTTCCTCTCGTTAAGTTCTTATTATTTTTGCACGACTCGTCGTTGGTTCTAAAAGAACCTCGATTTCAAGTTGTAGTCGGTGATGTTTCGAGCACTCGGAAGGTTCATAGCTCGTAGGTCGAGTAGATCGACTTTTTTCAATTTTGGAGCCGAAGTGGTCGGGACTCATTCTTTTCCTGTTGAGGGAAGACTGTGTTTAACCGGTTCTTTCCGAAGTAGATTCGAACAATTTTTTAGCAACAATCAAGCGTCCCCGAGTCTCATTTTTTGGCATATTGTAGTCATTTTGACCGTAGTCATGTGCAACCATTTTTGATCCCGAGAAGCAATTTTAGATGTCCACACCGAGGTCATTCCCTTTAGGGATTCTTACAAATGCGACGTATAGCCTATAACTGTGGGATTATTCATGCATGTTAAGGTCATACAGTTTTTCATACATGTTGAGGTCTTACAGTTTTTAATTCATGTTGAGGTATTACAGTTTGCCATGCCTGTTGAGGTCTTATAGTTTATGGATAATAGGTCTGGTTTTGTTGAGGCTTCCCGTTAAGGTCTTACAATTTCAGATTTTCCAATACGTGGCAATTGGCGACAGTCTCCAAGCCCTCGAGTTAGCTTGAAGAGAGCTTCTCGCAAGCTCAAAGCTGTTTTCTAGGGGCTCGGTAAGTATCTGAATACACCGGACATGTTTGATGGAGAAGTATTTTGCTATGAATATGCTAAGACAATCCTTCTTAAAACAAGAACTGTCAAGAAACTACCTTTTACAGGTTTGGGGCAGATGTTAGCCGTGGTGAGATTGCCAAAAAACATATTCTTGATTGCTCGGTGTAGATATAGGCCATAAGTACATATTATCTTGTTGACCTAAGCTCGGCCCTTATGGCCTCGTCTTCTCAACATTTTTTGGCCTGGTACGTTGTTCTGACCTAAAAAGCTATTTTTTGCGGAGGTTTGTTCCGGGGTGAGAGCCTTTTTTCGTGGAAGAGAGGGTGATGCCCGATAGAGGGTTCCCGTGGGTATTTCCAGATCTGAGGCCCTAACAGTAATATCGTTTGAGCATAGACACATTTCAGTTGCTTGGGAGCTGCTCTCCTTCCATGGTGCCAAGTTTTTATGAGCCTTTGTCAATGATTCCGAGGACGCGATACCGCCCCTCCCAACTCTAGCCTAGTTTTCCTTCATTGGGATTTCGGGTGTTGAGAGTGACCTTCCTCAGGACTAGGTCCCCGATACTAAAATATCAGAGGTTCGTTCTCCAGTTATAATATCTTTTCATTTTTTGCTTCTGGGCAGCCATCCGAACTAGCGAGGCCCCCTGCCTTTCGTCGAGGAGCTCGAGGGACGTTATCATGGCCTCGTGGTTTGTATCCTCATCAGCGTGCTGGAATTTAGCACTTGGTTCCCCGACCTCTACCGGTATTAATGCTTCAGCGTCATATACTAGAGATAAAGGTGTTTTGCCCGTACTTGATTTTGAGGTCATCCGATATGCACATAATATCTCCTGTATAGTTTCTCGAAACTTTCCCTTAGAGCTTCTAATTTCTTCTTCAGGTTTAGGATGATAGTTTTATTCGTGGATTCGGCCTGGTCGTTTGCGCACGGATGATACGGTGATGAAAGGATCCTCTTGATTTTGTTGCCCTCCGGGAACTGAGTTACCTCGCTCCCTATGAATTGCCTCCCTCTGTCGCACGTTATTTTGGACGGGATCCCAAACTGTCATATGACGTGTTCCCATATAAAGTTGATGACTTCTTTCTCTCTTATCTTTTTGAAGGTCTACGCTTCAACCCATTTTGAAAAGTAATCAGTCATAAACAAAATGAACCTAGCTTTACATGGTTCCATCGGCAAAGGGCCGACGATATCCATTCCCCATTTCATGAATGGCCATGGTGATAGGACGAAATGTAATTGTTCCCCGGGCTGGTGGATCATGGGGGTGAATCTTTGACACTTGTCGTATTTTCGGACGAACTCTTTGGCACCCCTTTCCATGCTATCCCAATAGTAACCTACTCGGATTACCTTTCTGACTAAAGAGTCTGCCCTGGAGTGGTTTCTGCATGTGCCCTCGTGGATCTCTCGAAGCACGTAATCCATGTCTCCTGGTCCAAGGCACACTGCTAGGGGGCCATCGAACGTTCTTCTGTACAGCACCCCATTTTTGTCGAGTGAGAACCCGGCCGCCCTGGTTCGTAGGGCACTTGATTCTTTCGGGTCGGTGGGCATCTTCTCGTCCTTCAAATAGGCGATGTATTTATTCCTCCAATCCCATGTCAAGCTGGTGGAGTTTATTTCCGCGTGACCCTCGTCGACTGCGGACTTGATTAGCTGGACCATAGCCCCAGGGAGTAGGTCTTCCTCCTCGGCGGACGACCCCAGTTTTGCTAGGGCATCAGCCTGGCTGTTTTTTTCTATGGGCACATGGACTAAGGTCCATTCCTTGAAGCGGTGCAAGGTGACCTAGATTTTATCTAGATACTTCTGTATTTTGTCTTCCCAAGCTTCATAACTTCCGTTTACTTGATTTACTACAAGGAGTGAATCACATTTTGCCTTGACAGACTCGGCCCCCAAGCCCTTGGCCAACTCTAGATCTACGATCATAGTCTCATACTCTGCTTCGTTGTTAGTCAACTTCGTAATTTTAATGGATTGTCGGATTATGCCGCTACCGGGCGGCATTAGGATAATACCGAGTCCCGACCCTCTGATGTTTGTGGCACCATTCGTGAATAGGGTCAACACCACGAAAGATGTGCCTGACTTCAGTAGAAGTTTCTTCTCTACCTCGGGAATGAGGGATGGCAAAAAAATTGTCCACGAAATCCGCTAGGATTTGGGATTTGATATTCGTTCGAGGATGATATTCGATATAGTACCCTCCAAGCTCGATGGCCCATTTAGCTAGTCGGCCCCACAACTCAGCCTTGTGCAGTACACTCCGAAGGGGGTAGGCTGAAAGGACGTAGATGCAGTGGCACTGAAAGAAGGGCTTTAGCTTACGCGAAGCGCTTATAAGTGCGAGTGCAACTTTTCTAGATGGGGTTACTGGGTTTCGGCGTCCCCCAAGGTTCGACTTACATAATATACATGAATTTTTGTACCTGGATCTTCCCGGACTAATACATCGCTTACTGCCATTTTGGATATAGCCAAGTAAATATACAACAATTCGTCTTTTTTTGGTATATACAGCAAGAGCGGGCTTGACAGGTACAGTTTCAGCTCTTACAGGGCATTCTGGCATTCTAGAGTCCATTCGAAGTTGTTATTTTCTTTTGAGTAGGGAAAAGACGTGAATCTACCTTGATATGAATCTACCCAAGGCTACGATCCACCGAGTCAGTCGTTGGACGACTTTTTTATTATATACCACTGTGATTCTTCGATGGCTTTTATTTTGTCAGAATTGATCTCGATCCCCCTGCTTGAGACCATAAAGCCCATAAATTTGCCCCAGCCTACTCTGAAGGCGCATTTTTTAGGGTTGAGCTTCATGTTGTAGCTCCTGAGTATGTCAAAAGTTTCCTGCAAATAGGCCAAGTGATCCTCTACGCGCAGGGATTTTACTAACATATTGTCAATGTACACTTCTATCGATTTTCCTATTTGGTGTTAGAACATCTTATTAACTAGGCATTGGTATGTTGCTCTTGCATTTATTATCCCGGAAGGCATCACAATATAGCAATATGTGCAGTACTTTGTGATGAATGACGTCTTTTCCCTGTCCTCAAGGTTTATCTGAATCAGATTGTACCCCGAGTAAGCATCGAGGAAGGTGAGGGTCGCATGGCCAGCCGTGGCATCGATAAGACGATCAATGTTTGGCAGCGGGAAAGAATCTTTAGGCCATGGTTTGTTTAAATCCTTATAACCTACGCACATTCTTGGCTTATTCCCCTTCTTTGGCACTATTACCACGTTAGCTAGCGATTCGAGATACTTTACCTTCCTGATGGACCCAATTTTAAAGAGTTTTGTTACTTCTTCTTTGATGAAGGTGTGTTTTACCTCGGACTGCAACCTCATTTTCTGCTTCACGTGTTTGAATTTGGGGTCGACGCTCAGTCGGTGGGAGGCTATTTTTTTGCGGGATACCTATCATATCAAGGTGGGATCAGGCAAAATAGTTAATATTGTTATTAAGGAATCGAATAAACCCTGCCCTGAGCTCGGGGGCCAACCCCATGCCTAGGTATACCTTACGGTCTAGGAGGTTGTCGATCGGAATGGTTTGCTCCAATTCTTCGATCGTCGATTTGGCCGCATCAGATTCTTTGGGGGTGATGAAGGTTCAGGAGGCGAAGAATAATATTCTTCGTCATCTTTGACGGGTTGCATGCTTTTTTCCTCTTTTGACGCCGAGTGCGCGGGGGTTGACGGCTCATGGTGAACCGCGAATGTTTCCCGTGCGGTCCGCCCCGTCCTCCATGTATTGTTGTAATGCCATCTCTTGTGGGAACCTCACCACCTGGTGTAAGGTAGAGGGCGCTGCCCTCATATCCTGTATCCAAGGCCTACCAAGAAAAGCGGTATACCTCAAGTCGTCATTGATGACCTAAAATTTGGTGCTCTAAGTCGTGCCAGATGTGTTGATTCAGAGGGTGATTTCTCCTTTTGTTTCTTCCCCGACCATGTTGAAACCGTGGAGGGTTCGAGGAATGGTGTTAATCAGACTAAGCAATCCCAGTTGTTCTATTACTCTGAACCTGATTATGTTGGTCGAGCTGCTCGGGTCCACGAGCACGCACTTTATTCTTGTGTTTCTTAGAATAAATGAGATCACCAGTATGTCACCACATTGTGGTTCGCCCATGGCCTCGAGGTCATCCTCGATGAATATGAGTTTTTCCTCAGGTAGGAGTTGTCGGGTCGATCCATCCATAGCGGGTGCTTTTAGCCGCTTGGATATGGGATAATGAGGATTGGCAGTGCCGTCGATAACCACGTGGATATCATACTGGGGGTTCTTTTTTGCGTTCGGACCAAGACCAGGGGTGCGTCGGACTCTAATCCGTTCGGTTTCGTTCCCCTGTTACTCTTGAGATCACTGCTTCTCATTTTGCCGATCGAGCAGAATATCCGATCCTAAAAGCAGAGATCTTGGGCAAGAAAAAGTGTGAGAGATATTGTGCGTTTAAATGACGAAACGAGCAAGAAAATAATCACAATTATTTTTAGCCCCATGGTGGGTGCCAAACTCTTTATTGTGAAAATGGTAACGACAATTAAATTTGTAAATGGGACTCCAAAAATACGTGATCTATTCCCGAGCTAGTTTGGTAGGGTAATTAGTGCTAAGAGTCGAATAAACCTGTGAGATCGATCTAGACGGGCGACAACCAAACCAATTTGGGATGTTTCTAGGCTTGGAGCAATTCGGTAGATACCTCAGGGCCAGGTTTTAATCGTACCACAGATCTATCAAGGATAGCCTTATCGAGGGTAGTCGGGAGAGGGATAACAGATCAGTACGAATATACAAAGCTTTATACCATCAATCTTGAGCTAAATGATGAAGAAAATATAAAGAACAATAAAATGCTAAGGCGATGTCGTGGTCGGAGAACACAGATAGCTTGGGAGAAAGAGAGAGAGAGATTATTGCTTAGTGAATAAGTGGGAGCAACATCAGTCCCTTACAAGGTGGGGTGAGTCTTCTTTATATAGGGTAGGGGGCTCTGTAAAATGTATGTACATTAATCGCGAGAGTACAAGGATGGGACGACTTGACGCGAGTCCTCTCAGTAGGCTCCGGACAGGTTGAACCTGCCAGATGGAGCCACGTGCCTATGAGACTTCTTTTTCTACTCTGGCCACGAACTCTACATCTTTCGCTTCGTACTCCAACGAGCCCTGAGCCCGAGAAAATGGCAGTGCCTTCTATCTTCGGGGTCCCGAGGGATGCTTCTAAAGCATCTTGATAGCAGAAAATCAAGTCATCTGATATTACCGCGTACAACCACAAACTCCAACAGTATCTTTTATCTGGATTATGTTCTCTTCACATAAGGAGACTTTCTCTCCTTATCCAATATTCAATCTTTTCGATCAACTCAGGATATATTGCTGCTAGATCAATAGGACTTATCTCCTTCACGTGCATCTCACGTTTGTAGGTTGAACATGACTGTTCTTTACATGATGGATCTGGTCCATGACTGAGTATATTTGTCATTCTTCAAAACTTCACCTATTCTCACATCTTCTTCGTTCAACATAGAGGTCAATGATGTTACCTTTCTTTCATGAATCAAGTTCCCTAACACAACAAAAAGGGTAGCTCCACACATAATAAAATTTAAGAACCATTAGGAACTCAAGATAGAAAGAGTTCACTCACTCTAAGAAATAACATTCATATGCCACAAAAGATGCACCATAGGCTTGTCTGTAGTATACTACTCTACTAATTGAGCTTATTCAGTCTAGGATCAAGTATGACTTTATTTTATTGTAATATTGGCTGGGGGACAGGTAAGATACATTTAGATATAAGAGTGACTACACCTCCCTAAGCACTTTAATACATACACTTTAATATTTAAAACCCCATACTTATGACAAACCATAACTCTACCTTCACATCAATGTACATTAACTCCATACTTCTTTAAGTACAATTACATCAAGAGTCACCACTATCAAGGAATATTTTTGACAGCAATACAACTATTTGTTTCTTTTCTCTTTTCAAGTGGCTCTTACCTTTTTTTCAAAACACTACACCTTTCTCCTTATTTCATAAGTTCCACTCAAAAGCCAAACCAACCACCTCACACTTTAACTTTCATAAAGTTCATAACAATTCAATTGCTCATGGGAGGTGTAAAGGTTCAAATAGATAGTAAATCCAAACAAATGGGTAAGGATTGTAATATGGTTGCCAAAGAAACAGAATTGCTAAGGTTGAACAAATAGTAACAAGGAAAATATTGCCATAGATCACTTTCTATCAACACAATTATACTCGGAGATGAAAATAGTAATGAAGAGTGGAATAAAGTTGAAGCCTCCAGGAAGCATGTAACACAAATTTCGAAATTGTGTTATCGAGGCTTGGTCTTTTCAGATGTTCTCTTGATAAGATTCAGATTTCAAAACGCATAAGTGAAGTAGAACTCGATAAATAGTTTTGTTAATATTGGAGATGGCATTATTTGTCTTGCTTCTTTGTTGGGTTTGATCTTGACAAAGATTATTGTATCTTTTAAACCCTCAAATTGTGCCAAATTGAGGCAATTGTTATCTCTATCATGTGGATTTTTGACATCTAAATTATGTGATTGTCAAATATAAGGGTTAATTTCGTCGATGGTAATCAAACTAATGCTCAAACACACAAATGTTATTTATCTATTCTTTTATCAGTTACCTTAAAATATTGATATGTTATTTTATGTCATCTTCTTTAGTTGTTTCGCCGAGGAGCATCATTTCTTATTTCTTCCTTTACTTTTGTAACGTGATATGTTAGTAGGAGTGTTTACCCATAAAACGGTATAGTTGAATTTATATTGAGGATGATGCTTGGAGAGCCGCTTTTGCGGTTTGGCCTAGCCTTCCCTTGGCCGCATCTGCGGTGGATGGATTGCATCTGCAGTCTCGCACATGCAGTCCACCAACCACATGTGCAGTTATGATAGAAGCAGCATCTTCAGCACTTCTAAAAAAATTCAACTTTACTCGAGCCCCCTCCGATTGTCGCTCGGGGCTCCCGGGCCTCGCTCGAATATACCGACAAGTCTGAAATTACAAAATGGATCTACTCAAACCTTCGGAGCGCCCGAGACAGTGCTAAATCTAAGAATCACCCCGATTGAATCAAACTTATGCACTTCAAGTTCTTAATTTTCCTCTAACGAACCAAAACACCCTTAAACTACTCAGATTGACACCAAATTTTCCAGACAAGTCTTAAATGTTATATATGACTTGTACTGGGCTTCGGAAACAACATACGAGCCAAATATCAATGCAATCAATCATTAATTACTTTATTTAGATCCTTAGAATTTCAGTTTAACAATATCTAATAAAAATTCATTACTCGGGTTAGGTACCTCGGAATTCGATTCTAGGCATATGCCAGGTCCCATATATTCCTATGGACCCTTCGGGACCATTAAATCACTAATCCGGGACAGTTTGCTCAAGATATTGACCAAAGTCAAACTTGGCCTTTTATGAAAATCCTAAGGAACCAAGTGAACATATTTCAACCCAAACTCTTCTAACTCCCGAACCAACTATCCCCGCGGGTCGTAAATTAGCTAAAGCAACGTGGAACGTTTTATTTAAGGGGACAGGGTTCTAAAAGGCAAAACAACTAGTCGGGTCGTTACATTCTCCACCTCTTAAACAAATGTTCGTCCTCATATGGACATAGAAAAGTACCTGAGCTATTGAATATATGTGGATATCTGCTCTGTGTGTCCTCCTCGGACTCCCAAGTCGCCTCCTCGACTGGTTGGCCCCTCCGCTAGACCTCACCGCAGAAATCCTCTTGGACCTCAACTGGAGATCCTGCCTATCAATAATGGCAACTGGCTCCTCCTCATAACCCAAACTCTCATCCAGCTGAATAGTACTAAAGTTAAACACGTGGGAAAAGTCGGTGTGATACTTCTAAAGCATCGATACATCAAAAACTGGATAAAATCCCGATAAGTTGAGGGGAAAGGCAAGCTCGTAAGAAACGTCCCAAACTCGCCTCAACACCTCAAATGGGACAATAAACCATGGGCTCAAGTTGCCTTTCTTCCCAAATCTCATAACACCCTTCGTTGGCGAGACATTCAAGAGGACATTCTCGCCAATCATAAGTGATACATCACGCGCTTTCTATTACGCGTAACTCTTCTGTCTGGACTGAGCAGTACGAAGCCTCTCCTGAATCAACTTTACCTTGTCCAAGGCATCCTGAACAAAATTTGTACCATACAACTTAGCCCCACCCGGCTCAAACCACCTGATAGGATAACAACACCGTCGACCGTATAAAGCCTCAAATGGGGCCATCTCAATGTTGGACTGGTAGCTGTTGTTATACGCAAACTCCACCAAAGGCAGGAACTGATCCCACTACCCTCTAAATTCAATCACGCATGCTCTAAGTATGTCCTCCGAGATCTGAACTGTCTACTCTAACTTCCCGTCGGTCTGTGGATGAAATGATGTGTTAAGCTCCACATAGGTCCCCAACTCACCCTGAACCGCTCTGCAGAAGTAGGAAGTAACCTCAGGGCCTCTATCTTATATAATGGAAATAGTCACACCGTGCAACCGGACTATCTCCCGAATGTAAATCAGAGCTAACCTCTCTAAAGTGTAAGTAGTCACAACCGGTATAAAGTTTTCCGACTTGGTCAACCTATCCACAATGACCCGTACTGCATCAAACTTCCGCAAGGTCTGGGGCAACCCAACTATAAAGTCAATAGTAATACGCTCCCACTTCCACTCCGGTATAGGCATCTGCTGAAGTAGGCCACCCAACCTCTGATGTTCATACTTAACCTACTGGAAATTTAAACACCTAGCCACATACTCCATTATGTCTTTCTTCATCCTCCGCTACCAATAAAGCTGCCTCAGGTCACGATACACTTTGTTGCTCCTGGATGAATGGAATATCACAAACTGTGTGCCTCCTCTAGTATCCTCTCCCTCAGACCATCAACATTAGGAACACATAGACGGCCCTGGAGCCGCAAAACACCGTTCTCACCAATAGAAACATCTTTGGCACCTCGTAGAAGTACTATCTCTCTAAGAATCGCCAGATGTGTATCATCGAACTGTCGGGCCTTTATCTGCCCCCAATAATGAAGACTGAGCAAACACACACACAAGAACCCTGCTGGGCTCCGAAATGTCAAATCTCACAATTCTGTTAGACAAGGAGTGAATGTCCAAAGCTAGTCGCCTCTCCTTTGGTGCAATGAGTGCCAAGCTACCCATACTCTCTACATTCCTGCTTAAGGCATATGCAACCACATTCGCCTTGCCCGGATGATAAAGAATGGTGATGTCATAATCCTTCAGTAACTCATGCCACATGCGTTGCCTCTGCTTGAACAAATGTTACAAGCTGCGATGATCAGTGTAAACCTTACACGACACCCCATATAGGTAATGCCTCAATATCTTAAGAGCATGAACAATTGTGGCAAACTCTAGATCATGTACAGGATAGTTCTTCTCATGAACCTTCAGCTAACGTGAAGCATATGCAATAACTAACCCATCTTTCATCAATACACATCCCAAGCCAACGCGTGAAGCGTTGCAATATACAGTATACATCCCTAAACTGGAAGGTAATATAAGAACTTGTGCCGTAGTCAAAGCTGTCTTAACGTTCTGAAAGCTCTCCTAACAATCATCAGACCAACGGAAAGGAGCACCCTTCTAGGTCAATCTAGTCAGAGGTGATGCAATAGATAAAAAGGCCTCTACGAATCGTCTATAATAACTTTGCTAACCCCAGGAAACTCCTGGTCTCTGTCACTGAAGTGGGGTGTGGCCAACTGTGAACTGCCTCAATCTTCTTAGGATCCGCCTTAATACCCTCTCCTGACACAATATGCTCCAAGAATGCCACTGATAGGAGCAAAAACTCACAGTTAGAGAACATAGCGTATAGCTTCTGCTCTCGCAAGGTCTGAAGCACTACTCTAAAATGTTGCTCGTGCTCCCATAGGCTACGTGAGTATACCATGATGTCGTTAATGAAGACGATGACAAAGGAAGCAATATAAGGCATGAACACCATGTTCATTAAGTCTATAAATGTCGTTGGCGTATTACTCAAGCCAAAGGACATCACTAGAAACATATAATGGCCATATCTAGTCCAAAATGCAATCTTCAGGACATCCGAGTCCTGAATCATCTACTGATGGTAACCCAACCTCAAGTAGATCTTAGAGAACACCCTAGCACCCTGCAACTAGTCGAACAAATCATCAATGTGAGGAAATGGATACTTGTTCTTGATGGTGACTTTGTTCAACTAGCGGTAATCAATGCACATCCGCATAGTCCCATCCTTCTTCTTCACAAATAACACTGGCGCACCCCAAGGTAATACGCTAGGCTAACAAACCCCTTTTCTAACAACTCCTAAAGTTGCTGCTTCAACTCCTTCAGCTCCTTAGGAGCCATAGGTACAGTGGAATAGATATAGGTTGGGTACCTGGGGCTAAATCAATACAGAAATCAATATCATGATCTGGTGGCATGCCTGGAAGATTAGAAGGAAACACATCGGAAAACTCTCGAACTACTGGGACAGAATCAATTGTCGGAGACTAAGTGGTGGTATCCCCAACATAAGCCAAATACACCAAAAATCCCATATCAACCATATATAGAGCCTTCAGGAAAGAGATAACCCAGCTAGATGTATCAACAGTGGAGCCCTTCCACTCCAACCCTGGTGACCCTGGCATCGCTAAGGTAATAATCTTCGCATGGCATTCTAGTATGACGCGATACAGAGATAACCAATCCATGCCCTAGATAACCTCAAAATCGATTATATTAAGACAAAGAAGATCTGCTTTATTCTCGAAACCATAGAATGTGACCACACAGGACCGGTAGATCCGATCCACAACCACATAATCGCTCACATGAATGGACACATAAATACACTTGCCCAAGGGCTCAAGAGAAATAACTAGGAATCAAGAAAATAGAGGTGATACATTTGAGTAAGTAGACCTTGGATCAACCAATACCGAAGCGCCTTTACCACAAACGAAAATAATACTTGTGATGACGGCATTTGAGGCTAATGCATTTGGCCTAGCCGAAAAGGCATAGAATCTGACTGGAGCACCGGCTGGCTGGCCTCCACCTAACTGAGTAGTAGTTGGCTGACCTCTACCTTCCTGACCTCCACCTCTAGGACGACCCCTAGCACTCTGCCATTCACCTTTAGGTTGCAGGGCAGCCGATGCTGAAATTATAGGCTACTGACCCTACTATACTGCCTTACACCGAAGTCGGGGACAGGTCCTCTTCATGTGGCCCTTGTCTCCACACTCATAACAAACTCTAGGCACCACATCCTACTGTCCGAAATCCTGGCCCTATGGCCTGAATATCCATCAGAGGAACCAAGAATGGCTGGAAGATGGTATGAACTCTCTGGCGTAACAGTGGAATAGGAATCCGAATAACCTTGAATGGCTGGTGGGAGATAAGAACTCTCGAGCATGGCGCTAAAATAGGGACGCGTTGGAGCACCCCGAGAATGTGGTGGTGCTAAATATGGGGGCCTACTGGGCTGCCCCCTCCCAAACACACCTCAGTCCCTAGTCGGGGCACCTCTGAACTCTCCGGAGAACCTAGCCCTCTTATCCTGCTCATCTTCTCCGAGCAATCTCCACTACTAACTGATAAGGAGTATCCATCTCCATCTCTCGAGCCATGTTGGCCCTAATGCAAGAATGCAACCCTAGAATAAACCTCTGCACTCTCTCTGCACCAGTAGGACGTATCATTAATGCATGGCGAGATAGATAAGAAAACATCACCTCCTAATCACTCACGGACATCTACCCCTCCTCAAGCTGCTCAAATGGATACCGTAACTCTTCCTTCTAAGATGGAGGAATATACAAGTCCAGAAACAACTTAGTGAACTGGCTCCAAGTGATAGGAGGAGAACCTTCTGGTCTGCCAAAACATAAGACTGCCACCATCTGCGATCCCTACCCTCTAGCTGAAAAGTAGTGAAGTCAACCCCATGCGACTCTAATATCCTCATGTTGTGCAGCTTGTCCCTGCACCTATCAATGAAGTCCTGAGCATCATCATGGCGCTCACCCCCGAAGACAGGAGGTTTAAGTCTAGTCCATCCATCCAAAAGCTTTTGCGGGTCACCATTCGCAGTTGGTCTAGGCTCGGGTATCACTGCACCAATTGGGTGAGCCCCATTTGCGAGTAGTGCACTCGGAGTCTGATATACTACAACTGTATGACTGTGGGCCTAATCAGTAGGGGCCTGTGATCCCCGTCTCGCCTATGATGTAGCTGGATCAGCTGGAAATAAACCAGCCTGAGTCATGGTGTCCATAAATCGTAGCATATGACCCATGTCCTCCTAAAATCCCGGTGATGTCATAAAGTCTGTCAGGGTAATAAGAACTCCTATAGGATCTGCTGGTGGTACTACTGGGATAACTCTGGGGCACCCTCGTCCCCTTCCTCGGACTGGTGCCCTCCCCTGGCCTCTGCCTCAGCCTCTCGCAACGGGGGGGAGCATCTCACCCCGGGTTTGGAACATCAGTAATACATGTCCTCACCATGTGTGAGAGAATAGAAAGAGGCAAATTTAGAATACCAACCACTAGACGATAGGACATGAATGAAAAGTAGTTCTTCCTAACACCCTATAGCCTCTGGAAGATAAATACAGACGTCTTCATACCGATCTGCAAGCCACTATTAGGTTTGCCTATAACTTGTGAGACCTACGTGAACCTAGTTCTCTGATGCCATGCTGCCACGACCCATTTCCAAAATAGATCGTGATGGTTCCCAACACCATTGTCAGGCAATCCAACGCGGAAATATCATTAAATTCACATTTTTACCTTTGTCAAAATAAGTGCAAAAATCCATTAAGTCAAAATCAAACAAAAAGTAAACAATAATATGTCATAAATAATAATACAACTCCCCAAAATAATATAATACTATCGTGTGTGTCAAGACCTGGTGTCACAAGTAATGGGTGACTAGTGGAATGTGCAAAAGAGATAAACTATCCTATTTTCTGGGAAAGATTACACAGCCAAAAATAAAGAAAGACTCCATCAAGTTGTTGAACAGCACAGGAAGGGAGCAGCTCACCGTGGAAGTCTCGAACAATAACTCAAGGGCACACACCAGACTGATAGACACATATACCTACCTCAGATCTTGTACATTTAAGTATAGAAGTGTAGTATGAGTACATAAACAATCTGTAACTAGTAAGTATCCTGTCTTATCTCGAAGAAGTAGGGACGAGAGGTCGATATGAAACTTACTAGGGTCAAATAACTTGATAAGTGATATATTCTAAGCATGGATAGCACAATAATTAACAGCTATAGCATGAAGCAACAAGTCCTTTACTAGATGTTATCACAGTTAGCCATTTACATTTAGGGGCATGTAGCAAAATACCATGCACAGTAAATGCCAATCAATAAGCATGCACAAGTAGTGTTAAGGTCGTACGGCCCTACCCAACATGAAAATAAAATGTGCACTGTTGGAGGGTCGAACGGCGGGAACCATAGATGCATCTATTACCCCACTCGAGAATCATACATGTGACGCGGTCAAATGTATTTAAACACAACAACGGATAGACAGAATAATCATCAAGAGAGAATGTACTCACAAATTATCAACTTCTTTTCCAAAAATGGGGCAAGAACGTAGTGTTCCAATTATTAGATCCATTTACCATATTGAACAAGATTTAGACAAATCTTAGATTAATCATAAAGTCACAAGAACATCGTATAAAACATGCTTTAGGGTCCTAAACTACCCGAACATAAACATAATAGTAGCTACGTACGGACTCTCATCACCAAGTGCGTACATAGCCCCCACATTTAGTTGCAAATTATTCAATTATTACTCCTAGAAGGACAATTACCTCTTACAAGGTTAGATAGGAGACTTACCTCGCTCCAAAGTGCACTTCCAATACCAAGAACGAGCCTAAACTCTCAATTTGGAGCCGAACGATCCAAAACTAGTTAAATGAGGTAGGAACTAATCAATATAAGCTTACAAGATTGAATTCTAGCTATTTAAGCAAATTCCCAACCCTTACTGCGAGTTTCTAAAATCCGACCCCGGACCCACGTGCCCGGATTCCAAAATTTTTCAAGGGAAGTTGTTCTCTACAACCGAAGGATCAATAATATATGATTTCTAATTCGTTTCATAACAAATTTTGTGGTTAAACTTAAGTTTTATTAAAACCCTAGGTTTTGCTCTAACCCTTTGATTGTACCTAAGTATTAGTGTTTAATATACCTAAGACGCAATTACTAAACAAATAATAAGCGGGAATAAGTTACCTCAAGATGCTAGGTGGGAATCTTCTCTCAAAAGCTCCAAAATCGCCCAAATGAGGAGTGAAATATGGCAAAAATGACTTAGAAACCGTAATAAATGAACTCACTGCTTCACCGATTTCTGCATCTGCGGTCCCGCATCTGCGAGAAAGTGACTGCATCTACGGACATTGGCCAAAAAGACTAGGGCCACTTCTGCATTTGGGAGCCGCTTCTGCGGCTTGGAGAGCCGCTTCTGTGGCTTGGAGAGCCGTTTCTGCGGTTTGGCCTGACCTTCCCTGGGCCGCATCTACGATGGATGGACCGCATCTGCGGCCTTGCACCTACAGTCCACCAGCTGCAGGTGCGGTTATGACATAAGCACCAACCAATCCACTACCCACCAACCACTACTTACCACACCCCCCAAAAAAGACTAGAACCAATTCTCGATCCCCAAAACTCAACCAATGACCATCATTACACACAGGTCCTTGGAACCCATCATAGCAACCATATATATGTAGAAATTGTACCTCACTCTATCCAACCAATATCCTACACACCGGAATCATCAAAGAAGGACCTGCTCATAAAAAATATAGCTGAAGAACTCAAGAAGTTGACGTGTCGAGTTAAGGGTATCGAAGGAGACAAAGCGATAAAAGGTTTGGACTATGAGGATTTATGCACACAGCCTAATATAGAACTATTGAAGGGATACAAACCTCCCAAGTTCGAGATGTACAGGTGATCCTAGGGTTCATTTGAGGACTTATTGTGACAAGATTGTCGGGGTCGGGAAAGACGAAAATATCCAGATGAAACTCTTTATGAGGAGTCTTACTGGGGATGCTTTTTCCTCGTACATCATCCAAGATCCCAAGAATGGTCCAATTGGGTTTATACGACATCAGATTTCGTGGACCGATTCAAGTTCAACACTGAGAACGCACCGGATGTTCTCTACATCCAGAATGTTAAGAAGAAACCTACTGAGACTTTCTGCGAGTATGCTACTCGTTAGAGGTTGCAAGTAGCCAAGGTCAGTCCATCTTTTGACGAAGAACAAATGAACAAATTCTTCGTCAGAGCACGGGATCCGCAATATTATGAAAGGTTGATGGTTATCGGAAATCACAAATTCTCTGATATCATCAAACTTGTAGAAAAAATCATAGAGGGAATCAAGAGGGGAATGGTAACGAATATTGAGGCACTACATGTCACAAATAAGGCATTACAGTCAGGCGGCATATCAAAGAAGAGAGATGTTGGAGCATAATGGTGGCTCAAGGCCCGAAATCTCCACTTACCTTTCAAACACTTCCACCCATATATCAAACACATCCACCCACATGTCAAACACCTACACCTGCATATCAAACACCTCTACCCATGTACCAAGCACCACCACACATATATCAACCCTCATCTCTTAGATATTCCCAACTAGCCATTGTCCATGACACGTATAACTCCTAACCATCCCACTTCCTATCACCACCAGCTCGCCAAAATTATCCAAGAACCAACTTCAAATGAAAGACACCCAGACAATACACCACCATTGCTGGGCCAATCAACCAGCTACACGTGAGGTTGAAAGTCGCGTGTTACATCACTCATGTTCCTGCTGTGGCATTAGAAAAAATCCCAATGGGTCAATCCAAACAAAACTTGTGCGTACCATTCCGGTGTGAAGGGGCACACCACTATTGAGTGCCGAGCATTGAAGGATCCACACGCTGATTGACAACAAGGTCATACAGGCGAAGGAAGCTGCACCTAATGTCCGCAACAACCCCCTCTCTTATCATAGAGGTGGTGGAGTACA
Source organism: Nicotiana glauca (assembly GCA_026770625.1). NCBI lineage: Eukaryota > Viridiplantae > Streptophyta > Magnoliopsida > Solanales > Solanaceae > Nicotiana > Nicotiana glauca. The sequence goes on from MU788673.1 coordinate 240,891, forward strand.
TGTGATAGAGACGAACAAAGAATGGGACCCTGAGGGGTCGATTAGGCTTATTTGAGAAGGCGATGACTTTAAGTTTCAGTCGCACATACTCCAATTGTGGTACAGACTCGGTCACAAATCGAGGTTAAAGTAGCTACATTAGTTCAATTCGAGGTAGATGTGGCTCCGCCTGTGTCCACCCCCACTCCGTTTGAAGTATAAGTGATCACACCTTTCATAGTGACAGTACCAACCACACTTCCCTTTGATTCAAAAGAAATACCCTAGGATTATGTTGCGAGGCTCGGCGAAAAAGGGAAGGCCAAGGTAGAGGAATTTGACGATGCACAAGGAATGACTAGAACTGGAAGAGTCTATACACCTGAATATTTAGGAGGTTCAAGTAAGGATGGCACTACCAGGCAGCCTATCATTGAAACAGGGCCAAATGACCTGTGGAGGAAAGTGCAAACAAAGGAGTATTCTATTGTTGACCATTCGAACAAAAACCTTGCTCAGATATCCATCCTATCACTGTTGCAAAATTGAGATGCACAATAGAACGCTTTAATGGAAGTGTTGAGCGAGGCTTATGTACCCAATAACATCACTGGCGGAGAAATGGCCAATATGGTAGGGCAAGTATGGAAAGTCATAAGATCATCTTCCAAGAAGATGAGCTACTACATGAGGGGTTAAATCAAAATCGAGCATTGCATATTACAATGCCATTTGAAGAAAAATTAATTGCCAGGTTCTTGGTTGGCAGAGGTTCAAGCCTTAATATTTGTCAATTAGACACTCTAAAAAGGTTGGACAAAGGTTTTCATGAAATTCGGGTGGGAAGCATGAACGTGAAAGCTTTCGATGGGTCCCAAAGGGCCAAGATCAGGGAAATCAACCTTTGCTTGCAAATGGGGCCAACTTGGTTCGACGTCGAGTTTCAGGTGCTCAACATACCATCCTCATATAATATTTTATTGGGCCAACTGATTTATGCTATTGGAGTCGTGCCTTCCACATTATATCAAGTTGTGAAGTTCGAATAGAATTGTAAGGAGGTGATCATCCACGGTGATCATCTACAGTTGTCAAACCATCCCGGTCATTGGACATAGAAGAAGGCTAGGAGGGGAAACCTATCACCATATTGAACGGCTCAATGTCGTTGAGAAGGATAAATAGTGGAGTAGTAAAATAGAATGCATATTGGCCTGGTCTGATATGAAACCAACAAAGGGTTAGGAAAGAACCTTCAAGGTATCACTAAACCAATACGGCTGAAAAAGCATGGTACCACCTTTGGGCTCGAATATTAGTACACATGGCAAGAATACAATGATCGGCTGCCTCCAAGGCGCGGACCGTATTACCATGTCGATCAACCTGCGCCATGCTTGAAAGAAGCTTTTCACCAAGCTGATACAATATGGGGGACTGCATAAGAGGAAGCACTAGCTGGGTTGAAGAATTTGTTCTTGTAGGATGAAGACATGGACTGTTGTGCCATAATTGAGGAGGAGGAGTAGGAAGAAGGCCTCACTATTCGGACCGTAAATAAGGGAGTTGTTCTTAGGAGATGGACCACCACACCATTCCGAGCCCGTCGAGTTCCTGGGTAGCTTGGCAGATTTTACTTCTATAGCCATTCTAGGCATTTAAGATCTCCAGTAATTTTTTTTTAAGATTTACTTGTTTCAAAATAAATGTTCCATTCACCGAGCTGTACTTGTTTGGATGATTTTTTGATTTTAATCAAATGCATTCGCTCTTTATTATTCATTATTTGTTTTTTACAATTTTACTTTCTACAACATTATTATTACTTTTCCTGATAAACCAATGGCTGTGACATGTAATGAGGCAACACAACATGAGAATAATAATTCAGATGAAGAAGATGAGATACCCGAGAAAATTGTCAGGGAGGTTGAGAACTTTGAGAATAAGCCTAAGTCCAATCTGGACAAAACCGAAGCAGTAAATTTGGAGAACGCTGAGACCGTCAAGGAGACTCACATCAGCATTCACTTATCATCAACAGAGAAGTAAGAATACATTCATTTCCTAAAAGTGTATGAAGATATTTTTTTATGGTCGTATGATGACATGGCCAGTTTGAGCACGTCCATAGTGGCTCACAAGTTGCCTACTAATCCCATATGTCTGCTAGTAAAGAAGAAACTCAGAAAGTTCAAACTAGACATGAGCTTGAAAATGAAGTAGGAAGTTACCAAGCAAATCAACACCAAAGTTCTGAGGGTGGTTGAGTACCCAACCTGGTTAGCTAACATTGTGTAGTTCTGAAGAAGGATGGGGAAGTCAGAGTTTGTGTTGACTATCGGGATCAAGGACAACTTCCCACTTCCAAATATACACATCTTGATCGATAATTGTGCCAAGCATGAACTCTAATCCTTTGTAGATTGCTTCGCGGGTTATCACAGTAGACATGTGAGTTTTGACCCTCCCCGAAATTTCACCAATTTTAGCATGTAAATATTTAGTTTAGGCTTAATATCGTTATTTCAGCTAATTTTGACTCTTTTACTTTATTTCGTCACGAAAAAATGAAAATTTTACAGAAAATATTTTAGTTTACGTATCTTTGGTAAAGTTTAATAAAAAAAATATACAAAAATAGTACTTTATCTTTATTTTTATATAATCTTGAAAACACAGAAGAAATAGTTTTATATTTTATAGTTTAGTTCAATTAATTAAAATTAGTTATATATTTTTATATTGTACTTATACATAATTTTAGAAGAAGGAATTGGTTTTAGGTTGGTTTATCTCGTCTTTATAAATCTCATAATCCATTTTTTCAGTCTTTGGCCCAATTTTTTAGCCCATAATTCTTAGGCCCATACCCCTAACCTAATCTCTACCCCTATATAGTAGTACGTAACACCTAAATATAGAGAGACCTAAAAAAACTCACACATCCGTCGTTCCCTTCTGCATCTACAGAGATTGCTAAGAAATTTTCCTACACTAAAAAGAAAGCAGCAGGAGAATCAAATCCACCCATTAACTCAATTCTCAAAATTTATCACCAGTGTATCAGTATTCTAGCAAATTAGACCAACTTATGTATGTTTGATAATTCAAGGTTTGTTATTCAATTATTAGATTGAATGCAAATAAAGATATGGGAATAGCTAATAAGTAATTTAAAAATCTGATTGTGATGTCGATCTCTAGCTTCTTCTTCTAATTTCTGATTTGAAAAAAAAAACATGGACAATCCAGTTTGAGTGAGTCGACTTCTGTCAACGATTCCGATTTTTAAGTCCAGTTTCCGGTCTGAATGTCGCTGTTGAGATAGAGCTGGTTTAAATCGATGTTCCGTGTCCGATTCACATTTCTGCTGATTTTTTTGGGTTGATACTCGATTGTTGTTGAATGTTGTTGCTCTTCATTTGGACAAAACTGTAAGTTCGAGGTTTCTCTAATTTGGAAGAAATTTTTGCCATTGAGGTCCGATTCTTCACCTCCCCGTTTACTTTGTTCTATGTTAATCTTTATGTTGTTTTGGGAATGTGACTAAGTGCTCGTCGTCTATGCTCTTGGAGCCCTTTTCCCATATGTTTTGTTTTATCTGTAAGTACATAATCTGTTTTTGTTTTGAGCAAATCAATTAATGAAGGTAGGTGAGGCATTATCTATTAGCTAAGTAACTAAACTCATTGGTTTTATTTTGGATCATTTGAATCGGATGCGGGGTAAAAGTATAAAGATTTAGTTCAAGCTTCCGTAATTATTGTATTTTTCTGTGTGTATGCGTGTTTGTCTGTGTTATGGCTAGATTAGACTAACAAGTGTCAAGTGTCCCTTGTTGATAATATATGAAATTTCATTCCAAAACACCAACTCACTAAGTGAAAAAGAGTACAAGTTGCTATCTATAAAACGCAGTAGTTTATCCTTGCAGCGAAAAATACAAATAAAATGAAGAGATTGTTCTAACAATGTGCACCAAATGCTTGCTTGTTTGATTTGTTAAAACCATTCAATGTTTTTTAATTACTGAAATGATTTGGTAGATAAGGTGAAGGAGAACCTGTTGGGTGGGCTAAGGTGAAAAGACAATCTGTTGGCTTTTGGGATAAATTAGGAAATGATTTTGGTTTCTAGTAACTTTAGTTGGCTAATGTTTCTATGTGTTTCTAGGCATGAACATTTTTGTTTTAAAATCTAGTCCCTTTACAATAATCTCCAAATTAGAAAGAATAAATCATGAACATCGTAGTATGCTTTAGACGTATTTTAAATACTATCGTGATTGCGTATACGTTCACGTAATATAATTACGATGCTAAAAAAATAATTCGGAGTATGAGTTCGCGTAACTTCGACCAAACTTTCTCAATAATAATAATTTTTTTATTAGTATAGTCCTCTTTAATTAAGTGTAGTCCTTTAGACCGAGGTGTGTCATCCACAATTTAATCATACATGACCCTCGTATTAATCTTATGACTTAGATATAAAAATAACAAATGTTCGTAGTTGCATAAGGACCGTTTAACATATCATTGTGATTATGGACACGTTCGCGTAACATGATTACAATTTTTAAAATAACGAAACTGGAGTATGCATTCTCGTAACTTCGGCCAAATTTTCTTAATAATAATAAAGCGTTACTAATTGTGGACACGTTCGCGTGACATGATTTTGACGCGCCAAATAAATGGTACACGTACGCGTGACCCGTATCAAGATAATTTCTTAATTCAAATAGGCAAATGCACATAGGTTCTACAATGAGTAATTAAGCAATTTTAATAAGCCAAGTATGATCAAAGCGACCGTGCTAGAACCACCGAACTCGAGAATGCCTAACACCTTATCCCGGGTTAACAGAATTCCTTACCCGGATTTCCGTGTTCGCAGACCGTAAATAAGAGTAACTTCCTCGATTCGGGATTTTAACCGGTGACTTGGGACATCATAAATTATCCTAAGTGGCGACTCTGATTTTAAAATAAAAATCATGTTTCGATTGTCACTTAAATTGGAAAAAAAATCCCTTATACACTTTTGGGGGTAGTAAAAAGGAGGTGTCACAGCTCTGGCGACTCTGCTGGGTAGGAGAACCCAGAACTGCTGGTTTAGGGATGTGACGACCCGACCCGTCATCACATGAGAACCGCTCTGTTTCCCCATTTCCTGCTTCATTATGCTTCATTATCAGTGTATTGTGTGAACGAGTGTGATTGGGTTTATTTTTGGAAGGAAATGAGACACTTAGTCTTTTTAAGGAAGGCTTGTTTTGAAAAAGTTAATCGGAAGTTGACCTATGCGTTAGAGGGCTCGGATGTGGATTCCGACAATTCGGTTAGCTTCGGGGGATGATTTTTGATTTAGGAGTGTGATCGGAGGTGATTTTGGAGGTCTGGTGTAGAATTTGGCTTGAATTGGCAAAGTTAGTATTTTGGCGAATTATGGTTGATAGGTGAGATTTTGATCCAAGGGTCGGAATGGAATTCCGAGAGTTGTTATAGCTTCGTTAGGCGATTTGGGATGTGTGTGCAAAATTTCAGGTTATTCAAAGATGATTTGGTTGGGTTTTGTATCAAATGCGCGTTTCAGAAGTTTTAGAAGAACTTAGGCTTGAATCCGATGTAAATTTGGTATTTTGATGTTAGTTTTGTTGTTTTGAGACTGCAACTAAGTTTTAATGATCATATGTAACGTATTAGTATGTTTTATGTGGTTCCGAGCAGCTCGGGTGAGTTTCGGATAGGTTTGGGCTGCGTTGTGCTCGTTTTTCTTATGCTTCGACGTTGTTTCTTCAAGCATAAATGATATCATATTGAATAAAGGAGGTCCGACTACTATTTTGAATAAAGCATTAGATCTGTATCATAATTATGTACCCGTAGCAAAAAGAATCGTCGAATTTGAACATCGTATGAGGATTGTATGGCCATTTTACCACGATTGCCCAAATTTTTAGGTTAATGACGAAATTGCCCCTGACGGCGTATTGAAAACCTGCATTATTTGTAATCTTATAACTAACATATCTCTTTCATTATAAAGTAAAATTGAGTGATTCAAAAGCCTAAATTCATTAGAATTTCACAAGAAATCCAGTGGGAGCAGTAAAACGCGTGAACAATGTACCTATAATGAGCAGGTCGAGTTTTCTTCCAATTTTTGAACGAGAAAAAGCTTCTGAGGCAATTTTTAAGAGAAAAAATCAGTGGGTATCACAGAGGTAAGTGATTTGATTATTAAAACTTGTTTATGGGTAATTATAGATCATAATACCAGCCTTTCACTCATGAAAACAGTAGAAAAATAGAATTTTGGGGCCTGAGATTATGAGACCTTTAAGGGTCGATTTGAGGGGTTAAATGGACTCCGATTTTGGTGTTCTTTATCTGTACGGAATTGGGAGAACATGAAGAACAGTTTTCTTTAAAAAATCTGAGTTTCGCGAAATGGGCACGGGGCTCGGGTTTTGTCCATTTCAGGATTATTGATGTTTTCCGACTATTTTCGATTGGGTATTGTTCCTATAGCATAATGTGACGTATTCATTGTGGTTTTAGTCAGATTCGATGCACGATGAGGTCGAGTTTAGAGTCTAAGGCATAGCGAGCTAGGATTTTGGCCGGCTTGAGGTTAGTAATAGATGTAAATGCTGTGTTGAGGGTTTGAAAAACCGAATTTGCACATCGTAGTGCTATATTGAGGTGACTTGCACGCCGGATAACATGCGTGGGGTAGAGCACCGTTGGGTATTGTGACTTGATCTGTCCCGCTTAATGAAAATACTACATAATTTCCTAAAGCTTAGTTGATATCCTTATAAAAAATGGATTAATTGTAATCAATGGGGCCTCGTGCCAACTGATTGAATCCTTCAGGGACTGTTTTTACTGGTTTCTTACCATATTTTCAGATAATTGAACTCATTACTAGTAAATTAAATATTGTTTTGGAAACTCAGCCATTTTTCTCGAGACTTGAAACTTAAATAATATTTCTAACGAAGCTTGTGATGAATATTTATATATTATTATGCCCGAGGGGCTTATATGATTCTGGACTAAGTATGGGGTCGGGCTGCACACCGCAACAGTATTATATTGATATAAGGCTTAGGGACTAATGGATACCACGAGATGGCTTGATATTGCGCTTGGGCCATAAGGGGCCCCTCCCGCAGTCTGCACACCCCCAGTGAGCGTCGTTGACGATAAATAAATGGAGCGGGCTGCACGCTGCATTGGGTACTAAATGGAACGGGCTAGACGCCCGCAGTGGGTATTAAATGGAGCGGGCTGCACGTCGTAGCGGGTACCAAATGGAATGGGGTGCACATCGCAACGGGTACTAAATGGAGCGGGCTGCACGCCACAACGGGTACTAAATGGAATGGGTTGCACGCCGCAGCGGGTACTAAATGGAGCGGGTTGCAAGCCGCAGTGGGTACTAAATGGAGTGGGCTGCACGCCACAGCGGATACTAAATGGAACGGGTTGCACGTCGCAGCGGGTACTAGATAGTACCGTACTATTTGTTGCATTTTCTTGATTAACTGTCATTCATTACTTATTTGTTGCAGCATCATTAATTTCATTAGGTTATTAAATTGACATTACCTGGTAAACTGCTGTAATTATAGCTTATCTTGTGCCTATATAGGATTTCTTACTCTCGGCCTTTATTTATGTTTATTACTCTCTAGGTTGGAAGTACTCACTTTACTCCCAGCACCTTGTGTGCAGATCTAGGTGCACCCATTGTGGCTGAGTGAGACTTATTGTATATTCGGGAGTATCAAGGTAGATGCATGACATTCGCAGTCCTAATCTTCCCATCTATCCTATTTGTTTTATTGTGTATTTCTTTAGAACATTATGTAGTAGGTTGATACTCGTATATTTTAGAGGCTCAGACTTGTGATACCCGATTCATCCGTCTATGTAGTAGTAGTATTTCCACTTGGGTTTTCCCCATATTTTAACAATATTTCAGAGTTTCAGTATTATGACTTAGTAATTATTTATGTTAATTTAATCAGGAATTGTATGAAAAGGGTTAAGGTCATTAAATTGGTTGGGCTTGCCTAGCAGTGTGTTGGGCGCCATCACGACTGGGGTTGGGGTAATGACAAGTTGGTATCAGAGCCTAGGTTACTTGGTTTCGCGAGTCATGAGCTGGTTTAGTAGAATCTCGCGGATCGATACGGAGACGTCTGTATTTATCCTCGAGAGGCTGGAGAACATTTAGGAAAAACTTTACATTCTTGAACTCTTATTATGCGTCATTGATTCAGCTTGGGAAGTAACTCTTTTAATTACCTCCACGTGTTTGTATGTGTGCATGAACACTCAGTATCAAATGTGCCTCGATGGCTTGTGATTCCTCGATCGAGGGGCGAGATGTATTCTCCGTGAGTTATGTTGGGCCAGTCTGGAGGACTTGAGGCAGGATCTTTACCTATGGCTTGAGCACCAAGGTGCGGATTGGGTGAGCAAGTGCTTCGAGCTTATATGTTCGGTATTGTCCCTATTAGTGGGAGTGATGGCTTGTTAGCTACATCCTGAGTATGTTAGTGCTGCGAGATGTATCTATGTGACTTGGAAGTTTTGAAGAAGGCCTATTGGATGATAGAAGAACTATTAGGTGTTTGAATTCCATTGCGATTCGAGGTATATCCCGATTTATGGGCGCGTAAAGAAATCTTTTCATATTTCCAGTTGCGAGTGAAATAAAAAATTTATGTTGCGGTATGAGTTCAGACTCAGGAAGACTAAGCGACTGCGTACAATTTAGGATGGTGGAAGGTATACATCTATGTTAACTGATGGTAAATCAATTGAGTCATCTCCTGCGAAGAGTTTTAGGGTTGTGTGATCCTAATGCGAATGATAGAAGATCCCAGGTGCAAGTGAATTGTAAGTGTTGAAGTTTGAAATCTTGGATCTCTTAAGAGAGTGAGTTTAACTGTTGTGAGATTTGCCAAAGAGTTGAAGTACTAGATGAAATGTGTTTACACAAGCTTACAAAGGATTTGAATTTAATCTCACTACGGTACTAAGGCAGCAGTGGAGTATATGCGTTAATAGTATTGTGTGTTTTGATCTATGGCTTCGAGCCAAGTTGAGGAGCTTGCTATTGGTTAGCAGATTGTACGGTTATGTGCTATGTTGGTTCTGATTTGAGTCATGCTAGCGAATCATTTTTGGTTGTGAAAATTGGGCTGAGAATGGAACGAGTGAAGGAAAACTTTGACAAAGATTTCATGAGCTCGGATGAGCAGGAAAGAAGTTTCGATGTTTAAGGTAAGTTGGTATTGTCTTCAGTGTCACCTGAGATTGGCGTTTCGTAAAAAGGGCTTTGCATCCTGGTTAATGATTCTTGATCACTTTTCAACGTTAGGGCGACCGGTGAGGTACACCCCAAATATTGTTGTTGTAGGTTGTGGGAGTGTGTCCCACTGGAAGATTGTATAAGTGTGGCATGTAGTCACTTGATTGATTAAAGATGTAAACCAAGTATGAATATTATGATGGTGTCGTGAAATTAAGGATTCATACCTAGAGGGCACTTGACCTATTGGGTTGTGAACTGGGGAGGATTACTCCAATTATGATGGTTGTTCTTGTGTGTTATGAAAAAAAGGGGAGTTATTATAGACCTTTGAAAGGTTATCAGACTAGTTCAGTGTGATATTGAGTATAGTTTTCTATATGCTATTTTTGTATGCCTTTCTTCCTGTTTTATAAGGAAAGTCTGTATTAGTGCATGAATTAGGTAATTCCTTCCAGAGTTCGTTTTCCTTTTGTATCGCATTCGAATTGGTAGCCTATTGGCACATTGGGGCATTATATGCGACTTTTGATTATGTTTGGGGTCCCTTATTTCCTGAGCAGTTTATACTAGGTGAGATGGGATCATTGAATTCAAGATCAGTGCAATATGAGTATATGAAGTAAAATAAGGAACTAAGACCATTGTTTGGTTCAGAATGAGGTGCTAGTTCTTGCCAGGAGTATATACCCAATGAATTGTTATTTCGGTAGTGGTTATGAATTCATACAGATCTCATCCGTCGTATCGGTATTGTAAGAGCTAGAATAAGACCTATTTATGTCATGGAGAGCATGGGATGTGTAATGATTTTTCTTCTAGATGGGATCAATGGAAGTTCTTGACTAGTGGAGTGCGTAGATGTTTGTGGCTCGGAAGAGAGATAAATATTTTCCTATTATCCTTGGATGGTATGGTATATACGGTATGTTATGGAGGATCGAGATTTGCGTGTATGAGATTTCAGTTCAATTCTGAAAAGAAGTTCATAAAACTCTTAGGCAACAAGCTTCCTCATATAATCAAGGAAATGGTACTGCTAATTGGAAGCAATTTGACAAGAGTATATGTCTCAGAAAAAAGGAAATTTTATTAAACTGATGATACTTCGGTAGTATTGCGACATTGTCTTATTGGATCAACTGGTGGTATTCGGGTTTGCTTGGTGGCACAGGAAATTTTAAAGTATTTATCGTGGAATGATGGGGTATTTAAGGTGTGCTATGCTTTCGGACGGCAAAAAAAAATGGGATCAGGTATGATGATGCATGTGCTATATGGAGTTGGAGAGTGGGATTCTCATATACAGGCTATGTTATGATTGTGGATCATGTGTATCAGCACTGTTTAGCGGCTATCGGGATTTGGAGGCTCGAGTGGATCTTTATTTGCTGGCATGTTAGATTTTAGGTGTGATGTTGAAATTCAGACTAGTTATCTTAGTGTTAGGTGATTCTGAACTATTGCGCTAAGGGCTATGCCAGAAATGCCACGGGTTGAGTGGCGAGGTGCATTGGATTATGTTCTTGCAGAGTGGTTTATATTTCAAAGACCCAACAGACGGCTGGGAAGAATTGCTTTTCTTAATTGGTCCTTTGTGATGGATGTCAGTGCAAAGGTTTCTACCATTTGTTATGTTCCGATGTTAAGGGACTTTCAGGATGTGTTTCTTGTGACCGGGCATGTCGTCGGGCGAGGTTGTGGATTTCGATATTGATTTGGTATCGGGCACCGTATCGTAGTTGGCCCCGAACTGTATTGTTGAGAGATAGGTTGATTCGATTGTGATTGAGCTTGTTAGTGATCTTAGGTGTAATATCCCATAATTTTAAATAAGGATATAGTAGTCATTTAGAAAAAAATTAAATGCACAAAAAGGGCCAAAGCCCACCAGATTTTAATGTGGGCAAAAACGAAAAAAAAGAAGAAAAGGGCTAAGGGAAAGGGTACGCAGCAGACAAATAGAGAAAGGAGATTTGGGTGAAAACCTAATCAAATTAAAAGGGATTAAGGCAAGAGAAAACCCATGGCATCAAGATAAACAAAAGGAAGGTTTAGGTATTGAAGAATATCAAGCTTCGGCAGAAGCTATTCAACACAGTAGAAGGAAAAGGAAAGGAAGGTTATATCTATTCTCGTTGAAGGAATTTATAAAGTGGGGAAGAACAAGGTAAGTAAAAATTTACTCAACCTAGCCCATTTAATGGTTGTTTCGTTAATTACAAACAACAAAAGATAAGTTACTTTTGGTTTAGCACAAATATGAATTTTGAATTAGATGAATAAGTATTTTATTAAATTCATAACAAATAATCTAGCCTAATGAAGAACCACTAGTGTTTGTAAAGCACTACGTAAGAGCATGAATACAATCCTTTTAAATCAGTTCCTTTTTCCTTGTTTCTGTATATAGAAGTATCATGGTATCAATTCAAAAATAAATAAATAAATAAGAATTTGTAGAAAATTGTAGTTCCTATTGATTTAGGTACTACTAAATTGATTAACAAATAATTAGTAGCTATATTAACGAGGAAAAAAAAAAGAGGGAATGTCATGATAAGACCAGTTATGTTAATTGTTCACGAAGCTGATATATAGACTGATTTTGTGATAATATGGGTAGTTGAATGAGTCTTATGGACTGCTCGATGTGACACGCTTGGTATTTCGACACGAGTACTGTGAGTAGTAATCTTACCGCAATTTGTATTTTCATAAACTGCATGATTTTTATATTATTTTTGAAAATAAATGTATTACCTATGCTTTGAAATTGCATGTGGGACAAGTCCTTTACTTGATATGATACCGAACAGTTTACTTGAGATGTTTACCGATTAATCAAAATATTTTCAATGTTACTAGATATGTTTTACCGTTACTTTGAGACATGATTACTGTTACCGAAATAAAATTACAAGATTTAATAAGGAATGATATGCCCTTTATTATTTTAAAAATGCTTTTGTATGAGTATTTACTATTTACAAGAAAGGGTATAAATGGGAGAAGACTTTGAAGGATCCCGTAGCTAACGGAGGGTTCGTTAGACCTGGTGCACCTTGTATTTACAGATTACCGATTACCGATTACAGTAATAGCCCTCGCTAGTGGGAAGGTAGAACTAGCATACAATTACAGTTTTCCCTCGAGTAGGGACCTACAATTATACTTGACTCCTTTTATGAAGGGGTCCACACAGTGATACAAATTACATGATCTTTTTCTGAAATCTCCCAAAATATAAAGATTTGCTATGACACAATATTTACCGAGTTTATTACTGAATTGTTAAATTGATTTTGTTACAGGAAACACATGATGAGACTGATTATTATTACCGTTTTAAAAAGGGCATTTTATTTGGTGATTCTTATGCAAGCATATTTTCTGACTTGTCCCCAAATTAAAAACAGTTGTGGTTAAGTGTTATTACTCACTGAGCTAGCGACTCATTCCCTGCTAAATTTTTTGTACAGCGACAGCAGTTGACACTGGCAAGGATTTCATTAATTAGAGCGCACAGGTTGATAAATTCTCGGTGAGCCTCGCATTTGTTCGCGTGGGCAGAGATTCTAATTATTGTTATGGTTTTTTCATTGAACTCTTAGAGTCGCTCCATAGTCATTATTTTCGTGTCATGAGTATTCTTTGGTTATAGTAGTCTTATGTTAAGTATCGTCCTTTATTATGAAAGTTGGAGGTATATTAGTAGTTCTGGTTGTTAGTGTATTGATTAGTAATGGTGGAGACTTGTTTTGGCTAGTTGGTAAGTTGTAAATTGCAAACTGAATTGCTATTAGGTTGTTTGGTTGCTGATTTGAGACAGGAAATTTTTGGGATGGTCCAAAAATAGGGGAAACTCTGCCCGATTTTATGTAAAAATTACCGATGAGGCTTACTTGGGAGCACTTGCTCCTAAGCGTCGGTCACGATCCTAAATTGGGTCGTGACAAAGTTGGTATAAGAGCCAGGTTGTTATTCTTGTGACTAATGGAGCACACGTCGGTAGTAGAATCTCAATTATGGTTATGTAGCCGGACATTCCCATAATCGTGATTCTACGAAGGCGTGATAGGATGTGTCTTGTCTTTCATTCTTATTCCTCCGTACGTGTGTGGCGATTAGGACAAAGTAACTGAATCTATCATTAATATCCTATTTTTATATGGCTCGGACCAATTACTCTATATTAGAATGACTTCAAAGACATCAAATTTCGCCGATGGACATGCATATATCTCCAAGCAAAGAAATGCTACATAAGTAGTATACAAGACTAGTGAAAGGTTCATTATGCCATATGAGGTGCTTTTCGGTAAGATGTATAATAGAGCTCATTTTAAAATTTTATACTAGTCCACCACTATAACGATAGAGGAGTGTTATCACAAAAACTTACTTAACTCCATAAAAAAAAAATTGAGATCTATATGGATATACTAGATAGACATGAGAAGAATGAGCAACAGAATAGGGGCTCTAAAGTCCTCATGCACCTAGAAGATTATGAGGACCAACAAAATATTCTTAATAAAGTTTCTGAAGTTGAAACATCTAAGATTACTATTTCTGATAGTTCAAAGGATCCTTAAAGGTTTTAGTAAAATACTTACCACGTTATGAGCCATAGGATATTTCATGAAAAGGTCTATGGAACAGGCAACTTTTAGACTAGAGAACATGACGAATGCATGAAATGTTACTGTACTCTTAGAAATGCCAACAAGAGCAACACAACTAATTTGGGAATAAATTTCACTAAAGTGTTTATGAATCACCTCCTTCTTGACAGTTTGTAACGTGAACTTGCCTGCTAGATCATTTAATAAGACGTTGGGTATACTTACATATAACACCAAACTTTCTCAGCTGGATACACAAGCAATATCATAAGTTTATAGTCTTGTTGAAAGGTTGGTTAATTATTTAAACAAGATAGTAACTGCATATATGAAGACTTAAACCTATTCTGTAGTAGTTGCACTTACCAGAACGATTGAAAATATGAACTTAATAAGTGGGCAAGAACTCACATAAGAAGATCGAGATTAGAATATCTTTTAGTATAGATTTTAATATGAGTCGAAGATTTAAAAATCAAGAATGTTTTGAGATATGAAGCGATCCTTTTCTGGTTGCCACACCTATGAAAAAAATTATAGTAGTTAGACATGTGTTTAAAACTTTTAAGATTCAAGTTAAGAGAAGGAAACCCTAGCTAACCAAGTTGTACTCGATATGGTTGACTCTAATGTGCAGATGGATATGGATTAGTTATCTTCTTACCATGCTACCCTCGATTACTATAGAAAAACTATTAGGTTTGGTGATGTTAAAAGTTGGTTTTGTCCAAAAGGGGATTATAGATTTTAGAGATGTGCAAACTATATATTTCGAAGACTTAACAGTTATAGAAGAAAGCTTGCTTGGATCGCATAGATACGGTAAGGGACACAAGATAAGAAACACTTAGTTTGAAGGAAAAAGGCATCATAATGAGAGATTCTCTAATGTATCCCTAAAGATTTACTAGGACTACCTCCAATATGAGAAATAGACTTCGGTATTGATACCTGACACGCAAACTGGATCATATGGCACCAACAGAGTTGAAAGGGCTAATAGAATAATTGAGGGACCTACTAGATACAAGTTTTATCATATAGAGTGTTGCGCTATGGGGTACACCAATAATTTTTTCTAATTTTAAAAAGAGAGGGGATAAGTACTTAAGAATGTGCATCAACTACATACATCTAAATAAGATAACAATACACAATAAAAGCACATTGTTTGTAAAGATAACTTGTTTGATCCATTACAAGGAGCCATTGATATTTAATTTGGTTATCATCAACTTACAATAAGAAAGTAAAATATTTGGATGCCTGCCTCTAGAACCCGATATAAACAGTAGGAGTTACTTATAATGCTTTTTAGACTGGTCAATGCTCCAGCTACAAAGATGTATATAACGGATATGGTGTTCAAGTTGTTTTGAGGAAAAAATAAATTCTTAGTTTTACTTACGATATTCTGTTATATTCTCATAGCCATAAAGAACACATGGATCACTTGAATAATGTATTAAAGATGCTGGAGGAAAATGTTGTTTACTAAGTTCTCGAAGCATGAATTTTGGCTAGTCTCCGTGGCATTCAGATTGATCAGAACAAATAGATATAGAATATAAATGGAATTGGATGCTACGTTAATTTCTCGAGCATATTGTAACTAAAGATGGTATTACAAAAAATTCTAATAGGATTGAAGTAATTCAGAAGTGGCAAGGATCAACTACTTCTATGGAGATTCATAACTTTTTATGCTAGAAAGGGTACTACAAGCTATTTTCTGTAAAATTTCTCCATAGTAATGACACCATTTACCAAGTTAACAAAAAAAAGGATAATTCAAAGTTTCAGTGGATGAAGAAATGTGAGTAGAACTTTTAGAAGCACGAGACATGTTTGACCATTATCTGTATTAGTTTTACCATCAAGTTCTAGTGGATTCACGATATTATGTAATGCATCAAAAGTCGAATTGGGATGTGTTATCATGTAGAATGATTGTGATAGCTTGTGCTTTAATATAAATATATAAATAAATAAATAAAACACGACAAAACTATTCCATTTATGATTTGGAGATGGCCGCAATGGTATTTAATCTAAAGATCTAGAGACACTACTCATACGATAAAACTTGCGAGATTTATACTGACCGTAAATGCTTGACGAAATTTTTTAGTAGAGAGATTTGAATCTTAAATAGTGTTGATGGATTGAAACTCTCAAGGACTAAGATTATTCTATTTTATATCATCCTGGGAAAGCCAATGTTGTGGCCGATGAATTGAGTAGAAAATCTATAGATAGTTTGGACATATAGATAGAGACTTTTGGCTAAAGATATGCATAAACTAGAGGATACCAGTATCAAATTTAGTATGGAGAATTCAGAGACATTGATGGCTTGTGTTAAAGCCGGGTCTTCACTAGTAGAGTATATAAAGGCCACTCAATATAAAAATGAGCGACTATGTACGTGATGAGGTCCTGTGTAGTTAAAGCAATGATATAATTATTAATAGTGATGGTATTAGTTAAAGCAATGATATGATTATTGATAGTGATGGTATTCTTTGACTAGGTGACTGGTCACGTGTAGCAAACGTAGATGGGTTAAGACAAGTTATTCGTAATGAGATCGCAACTCTTGATACACTATACATTCAGGTTCCAATAAAATGTACCATGACTAGAAGAAAATTATATTTTTTGAGAAAACAAAGAACAATTTTAAAATTTTCTTAATTTGTTTCTAACTATTTGACTTGTTGGCATGTTAAGACAAACACTTGCAACTTAGCAAAACCACTACAACGACTCGAGAATTCAAAGTGGAAATATAAATATAATTATAGAAAATTTTATGACATATCTACTTTAAACAATAAGAAGTTATGATTATATGTTTGAAATTTTAAATAGGCTTTCATAGTAAGCATACTTATTATTGTCAATACTTTTATAGTAAAGTGATATATGCACAGATATACATAAATTGGAAAAATTGTCCGACTACATAGGATTTTATTGTCCATTATTTCTTAAAGAGGATCACAATTTACTTCATGCTTTTGAAAATCTTTTCAAGAATTATTGAGTACACGAGTAGATCCTAGTACTGCATTTCATCCACACAAAAATATATAGTATGAGATTACTATACAAATCTAGGAGGATATGTTGAGAGCTTGAATATTTTCTCTCGGAGGTAGTTGAGATGATTCCCAGCGTTAAGCTAAATTTACCTACAATGATAGCTTCAGTTAGAGTATTAAGATGGCATTGTATGAAACTCTATGACGATATCTCTCCCTTATTATATGATTAAAAAACAAATGAGGCTAAAGTGTTAGGTTCAAACTTACTAGTATAAGAAGCTTTTGATAATGTCCGGTCAATCAGACAAGTATTACTTACATTACAAAGCAGGTAAAACACTTGTACAAATGAGAAAATTAGACTTAGAATTTACAGTTAGTGAACAAGTGAACATACGAGTCTCTCTTATAGAAAGCGTGGTGCAATTCGGAAAAAGAGAAACTATGAATCCAAGGTTCATTAGATTGTAAGAGATACTTGAAGTGATGGGAGTTGTCGCTTACCGTTTAGTTTTGAGTTATTGTTTTTATTATCTAGTATTCCATGTCTTTATATATATATATATATAGGACTCCTCCTATGTGCGTGAAGTACCAATTACACTATATGATGAGAAGTTAGCTTATGACGAAGAGTCAATCGCTACTGCTGAGAGACAAATAAAAAAGTTACGATCAAAAGAAATTATGTTGTTAAAGTCTTATGGAGAAATCATACCGTTGAAGAAATTACTTGGGAAGTAGAAGATGATATGCGCGTCAAATATTCTCATTTATTTCAGTCTACAAGTGTGTACTTGAGTTAAATTCCGGGACCGAATTTTATAAGGCGGGGAGGATGTAATATCCCATAATTTTAAATAAGGATATAGTGGTCATTTAGCAAAAAAAAAAAATTAAATGCACAACAAGGGCCAAAGACCACCAGATTTTAATATGGACAAAAACGAAAAAAAAAAGGCTAAGGGAAAGGGTACGCAGCAGACTAATAGAGGAAGGAGATTTGGGAGAAAACCTAATCAAATTAAAAGGGATTAAGGGAAGAGAAAACCCATGGCATCAAGATAAACAAAAGGAAGTTTAGGTATTGAAGAATATCAAGCTTCGGCAGAAGCTATTCAACACAGTAGAAGGAAAAAGAAAGGAAGGTTCTGTCTATTCTCGTTGAAGGAATTTATAAAGTGGGGAAGAACAAGGTAAGTAAAAATTTACTCAACCTAGCCCATTTAATGGTTGTTTCGTTAATTACAAACAACAAAAGATAAGTTACTTTTGGTTTAGCACAAATATGAATTTTGAATTAGATGAATAAGTATTTTATTAAATTCATAACAAATAATCTAGCCTAATGAAGAACCACTAGTGTTTGTAAAGCACTACGTAAGAACATGAATACAATCCTTTCAAATCAGTTCCTTTTTCCTTGTTTCTATATATAGAAGAATCATGGTATCAATTCAAAAATAAATAAATAAATAAATAAGAATTTGTAGAAAATTGTAGTTCCTATTGATTTAGGTACTACTAAATTGATTAACAAATAATTTGTAGCTATATTAACGAGGAAAAAAAAAGAGGGAATGTCATGATAAGACCAGTTATGTTAATTGTTCGCGAAGCTGATATATAGACTGATTTTGTGATAATATAGGTAGTTGAATGAGTCTTATGGACTGCTCCATGTGACACGCTTGGTATTTCGACACGAGTACTGTGAGTAGTAATCTTATCGCAATTTGTATTTTCATAACTGTCACACCTCCCTTTTAGAATATACTAATTTACCCGCGAGGGCGTAGAGGAGTTTTACCAATTTAAGGACAGTCGGAATAGGATTAGTTATTTAAGTTTTTCAGAGTCGCCACTTGAGAATATAATGGTGTCCCAAGTCACCGGTTTAATCCCGAACCGAGGAAAGTTTGACTCTGTTACAGTCTGCGAACTAGAAATCCGGATAAGGAATTCTGTTAACCCGGGAGAAGGTGTTAGGCACTCCCGAATTCCGTGGTTCTAGCACGGTTGCTCAACTGTTGAATTTGATTTTTTATCTGATTCTGATTATATGCTTTTAATTATGTGCATTAATGTTCCGTTTTTCAATTTTAAAGAATTACAACGTCGTGAAAATGTATTCCTTAACCACACCGTACCAGTACGCCTGTGGCTTTAAATACATTTCGACTTCGTCGAGAGTAGGATTTGGGTCACATAAATGTGCACCCGTACTTGAGAATGTATATTAAAATTGTGCCTATGGTCTCTATTTATTTATCACTTTTGGAAAAAACCGTGGAGTTAGTTAAATGGTCCTTCCGAGTCCAAAATATTATAACAATTATTTGATGGCCCCGCATATCTTAACTTATAACGAGGCTCGTCTTATTGTATTTTAAAGGTTAAACCTAGATCATGCTATATTTTCTATCACTGTTTTTTCCTTAATTGAAATAATTATTAGTATAGTTTTATTGCCTGGAATTCGGAATAATTTAAAGGGAGTGCACAGAAGGGCACAAGGCTAATTAAAGCTCGGCCCATAATTATGAACTCAAATCTCACGGGCTTAGAAGCTTTCACGATTGAATCCAGCTTCTTCTGCCTAGACTTGTCAAAATTATTAACTAAATTCAAGATAGATTTAATCATTTTATCAAACTAACTATATGAACATTACAACTTCAGTATCAGATTTCAACTAAAATTTAACTCCGATTTTTATTCATCTATCAACGTTTAGCTAACAAATTGTATCAGTCTAGTTGTATTAAGAGATATATGTTCACTCAGGTTCAGATCTATCTGATTTTAACTTGTTAACCTGGAATTGCTATACTAGATGTACAGTTGACATATTTTGATTAAACACTGAACTTCATGCATATTTGAGTCATATTTCATATCAGATTTTGGACTCAAAATCGAATTATAGAGCTAGTTTAAACAAATTAGAATCATAACGAGATTCATTATATGCTTTTCTTATTTAACAATTACTGATTCAGAAACTTAAACAACGAAAGTACTCTAATATTTCGTATTCAATTATTAATTTCAGAAACAAATGGAAGTTTAAAAGTACTCAATTAGATTTCTGCCAGTTTTGAACCTTAAATCTAGGTGATCGTTTTTAAACTAGCCTATTTAGTATTATCCTGTGTTATCGTCTAAACTAGCGATTCTACAGCATCACTAATTTCAGTTTATGGTTTACACAATCCAAGTCCATAATATACAATAGATTCATAATGAATTACAAAAATCTAAATATTCTACAGCTACGAAAGGAACATAATTAAAAATACAGAAATACTAAGGCATATTTTTATTTCTTCAAAGCTTCAAATACATCCTTGAAAGTCAGGGGTGTACCTGGTCAAATTGAGAGAAAATTCGATGAGTTCTAAGGATGTGAGGAAGAAGAAGATCAGCAACAGACAGGAATCCCAATAATAACAGCAGTAACAACAATATATCACAGCAACGGACTTGAATTCACAGTAGAAAATCCAACAGCTTCAACCAAATAATGCAAAATAGTGATCGAAACACCAGGAATCAAGAGTTTTCACTCGAATTTCAATTTAAACCAATGAAACAGTAGTAGAACCAATTTTGTGTATTTCAGACTTATCCAAACTTCTCCACCCCTTAAATTCTAAAAAGGAAGCCCCAAAACTTTTAGAAAAGAACTCCTTAATTGTGTAAAATAACCTCCCTCCAATTCCGAACCCCAGGAACCTCCTAATTGTGGCCTAAGAAGGCCTATTTATAGAGCAAAAATGGGAGGGAAATTTGAACTTAATATTCAGATTTACCACCCCTACTCTTTCCAATTACTTTCAGTTTAGTATACATAATTTAGCTCTGAATACACTAGAACCCTTGCTAGAAGGTTGTAGTGGCATCCACATTATTCTATTTAATCCTAAATATCTTTATTACCCCCACTTGCTGTTGATTTCTACCTATTTACCCTTTAAGTATACCTAAGATACCCCTTATTGTTCAACTAATTACATAAGAACCAGGCAGCTTTGCCTTTTATATCCCTAACCCTTTCAAATTATTTTCATAATACCATTTATCCCTTCCCTTTTTACCCATGTATTTTATTCCTATTTACCCGACCAATCTTTAGGTCAATTAGACTTTGAGAAGTCGAAGTCAGAACTGGATTTAACAAATAGCCATAACTAAGTAGTCTTTCTATTATAGTCAATTTAAGGCTAAGTAACATTTACAGAAATAACCAACATTTAGACGACTTTACAGACATAGCCCTAATTACGACCAATTACCCAATTGACCCCTTAATTAATCAGAGATTCAGAAAAGTCAAAAATCAGAATCACATTGCAATGATAACCAGCATCAGACAGTCTTACAAATATAGCCATATTATGATTAAACACTCGATTAATAGGACTCAGAGGAACAAATTGATAATAGGTTGAATACAATTAATCAGAACACTCAATCAAGAATTAGATCTATCAAGTAAGAACCCTAAGTGGCTACAAAGCATGTGACTTTAACTAGTGACTTAATCAGAAAAGAGAAC
The DNA here is from genome assembly GCA_026770625.1 of Nicotiana glauca. Taxonomy (NCBI): domain Eukaryota; kingdom Viridiplantae; phylum Streptophyta; class Magnoliopsida; order Solanales; family Solanaceae; genus Nicotiana; species Nicotiana glauca. The sequence continues at coordinate 262,448 of MU788673.1, forward strand.
ATATAAGCATGCTAGTCCATAGTTGATTTCATG
>MU788673.1:284002-295959 GCA_026770625.1 Nicotiana glauca
TCTTTTCTTTCTTTAATTAATTAAAAACCTAAACTAAATTCCTAAATTAATTCAAATTATAAAATTAAGCTAATTATCTAACTATGTAAAAATGATAATTTTTTTATTTTTTTTATTTTTTGATTAATAGCACAATTAGCTCAATGTAATTAATTCCTAAATGCAAATTAAACCTAAGGTGGCTTGAAATTAAAATGTGACATTTTTTATGGTTTTTTTCTATGATTTTTTTTAAATGTTAAAAATGCATTTCATGCAACTAAATAAAGAAAAATACCTAAAAGTTAATTAAAATTATTTTAGTCTATTTTTTAGGAGTTATCTTCATGTAGGGCAGAAATCACATGCTTACAGCTACCCCTCTTTGCTCAAAAACACGAAGAGTTTTCGGGCAAAGATAAAGTAAGCACTATGAGGGATTTTTACTCATTTGAAACTCCATGAGAAGCATTTTCGAAAAACTGTCTGACCGAACCTTGCTTCAAAGGTTGCCTACATATCCTTGGCTATAAAGGAATCAGGTCAGGTGTAGTTCAGAAGTGAATGAGGTGATGGAGTACCGAGGTTGAGAGTCGAGTGAGGTTCCATCCGAGGCTCTGGTCCGTTGTCCCGGTATTACATCAAAATTGAAAAAGACTAACTAATCCTATCAGCTACGAGTTACAAGATTCCTATCTATGAGACTTCTGAAGCTTGATCTTGAGTCTTGGTTGATGCTTCATGTGGACCCTGATCTGAATCTTGATGCTTGTTAGCAGCAGGTGTTGGTTCAATCTTCTTCAGCTTTTGGATCAAGACCGGACATGTAGTGCTCATGACTTCAACCACGTCTTGAGCAGTTCACATCTTTTCCTGCTTCTGAATTTTGGAGCTCACTTTTTGTTCTTTTTCTTCTTTTCTTTATTTTGGATTGAGACTCATTCTTTCTGTCATCTTGAATTGTGTGCCTCGAGGTCAAATCTTCTCGGCACCTTGAACCATTTTCCCTTGAAACTTGAACTGTCTTCCTTCAAAACTGCTTTCTCTTGAAACTTGAATTGTCTTCCGTCGACACTGTTTTCCCTTGAAACTTGAGTTGTCTTCCCTTGCTCTTGTGTTGCCTTGAGCTTATATCTTGTGTTCTTCAAAATTCTTGTTATTACCCTAACGATGTTTTGCCATTCCTCTTGTTGATGCTTGACTACTACCATTTGAAATATATGTGTCCATTCTTCAGGTGGGCTCCTGCTTGCGATGCTTGAAAAGGTATTTCCTTGTTCTCCAGGTGGGCTCCTGCTTGCGATGATTGAAAAGGTATTCCCTTGTTCTCCAGGTGAGCTCCTGCTTGCAACAAAACAGACAAAAAAAAAAGAAAAATTTCTTCCCCAGTTTGGTGGCTGGGTACAACATGTTATCAAATATTAAAAATTAAAAGCTAAATTTGAACTGCACTTCCCTTGTTCTCCAGGTGGGCGCCTGACTGCTGAAACTTGAAAAGTATTCCCTTGTTCTCCAGGTGGGCTCCTGATTGCTGAACTTGAAATGTATTCCCTTGTTCTCCAGGTGGGAGCCTGATTGTAACAAAATAGACAAATAAAGAAAATTTTCTGCCTAGCTTGGAAAACTGGGGTTTGTTACCATATACTAATAAGAACTAAAACTTGAATTAAGATAAGACTGAAATGCAACTTTAAAAATTTAAAGACTGAAATTTATCTTAGGTGAAAAAATTCATCAGACTAAGATTTTCATCTTAGGANTGAGAAAGATTCAACAGACTAAGATTCTGACATTTATCTTAGTTGAAAAATTCAACAGACTAAGACTTTTATCTTAGGTGAAAAATTCATCAGACTAAGATTTTCATCTTAGGTGAAAGTTTCAACAGACTAAGATTTTTACATTTATCTTAGGTGAAAAATTCATCAGACTAAGATTTTTTATCTTAGGTGAAAGTTTCAACAGACTAAGATTTTTACCTTTATCTTAGGTGAAAAATTCATCAGACTAAGATTTTTTATCTTAGGTGAAAGTTTCAACAGACTAAGATTTTTACCTTTATCTTAGGTGAAAAATTCATCAGACTAAGATTTTTTATCTTAGGTGAAAGTTTCAACAGACTAAGATTTTTACCTTTATCTTAGGTGAAAAATTCATCAGACTAAGATTTTTTATCTTAGGTGAAAGTTTCAACAGACTAAGATTTTTACCTTTATCTTAGGTGAAAAATTCATCAGACTAAGATTTTTTATCTTAGGTGAAAGTTTCAACAGACTAAGATTTTTACCTTTATCTTAGGTGAAAAATTCATCAGACTAAGATTTTTTATCTTAGGTGAAAGTTTCAACAGACTAAGATTTTTACCTTTATCTTAGGTGAAAAATTCATCAGACTAAGATTTTTTATCTTAGGTGAAAGTTTCAACAGACTAAGATTTTTACCTTTATCTTAGGTGAAAAATTCATCAGACTAAGATTTTTTATCTTAGGTGAAAGTTTCAACAGACTAAGATTTTTACCTTTATCTTAGGTGAAAAATTCATCAGACTAAGATTTTTTATCTTAGGTGAAAGTTTCAACAGACTAAGATTTTTACCTTTATCTTAGGTGAAAAATTCATCAGACTAAGATTTTTTATCTTAGGTGAAAGTTTCAACAGACTAAGATTTTTACCTTTATCTTAGGTGAAAAATTCATCAGACTAAGATTTTTTATCTTAGGTGAAAGTTTCAACAGACTAAGATTTTTACCTTTATCTTAGGTGAAAAATTCATCAGACTAAGATTTTTTATCTTAGGTGAAAGTTTCAACAGACTAAGATTTTTACCTTTATCTTAGGTGAAAAATTCATCAGACTAAGATTTTTTATCTTAGGTGAAAGTTTCAACAGACTAAGATTTTTACCTTTATCTTAGGTGAAAAATTCATCAGACTAAGATTTTTTATCTTAGGTGAAAGTTTCAACAGACTAAGATTTTTACCTTTATCTTAGGTGAAAAATTCATCAGACTAAGATTTTTTATCTTAGGTGAAAGTTTCAACAGACTAAGATTTTTACCTTTATCTTAGGTGAAAAATTCATCAGACTAAGATTTTTTATCTTAGGTGAAAGTTTCAACAGACTAAGATTTTTTCCTTTATCTTAGGTGAAAAATTCATCAGACTAAGATTTTTATCTTAGGTGAAAGATTCAACAGACTAAGATTTCTTTATCTTAGGTGAAAAATTCATCAGACTAAGATTTTTATCTTAGATGAAAGATTCAACAGACTAAGATTTTTATCTATTACCCATTTTCCTCCGAAACTTGTTTTATCTACCTTCTAACTTGAATTGTCCTCCTTCAGAACCACTTCCCTAAAAACTAGTGTTGTCCTCCTTCACAAACCACTTCCCTAAAACTAGTGTTTCAATCCTCCAAAAATTACTTTTCTTAAAACTGGTGTTTCTTTCCTGAAAACTACTTCCCTCTATTTTTCTTTTTTTTTCTTTTTTTTTAAAAAACACTTGTATTGACCTTCATGTTCTTCAGATGGGTACCCGACTTCAAGAAAATTTTCAACACGACAGAAAATTTTCTGCCCTAGTTTGATAATCCTTTTGTAGCATATCTTTCTACCATCGATAACATTTTTGTTCCCCTGTTTCAAATCAAAGAAAGTTCTGTCAGTTTAAAATGCGGTGGTTGGTTGTGGTACTCCCGCTGGGATAGCTTTTCTTTTCTCCTTTCCATGCTTTGCGTTGTCCGACCGTCTTTGAAACTTGGCTGATAACTTTCGCCCTTCTTGACGACTTCTAGTCTTCTTATCTGACCCCATATGTTTTCTATGACAACTGATTCTTCTTGAAGATCCTGCATGTTTACTGATTAACCACTTTTCCCGTCATCTGTGTCACCGAAATACCCGTTTTTCCCCGTTCAGGTCCAATATCTTCTTTTTGGGTCATTGCTCGCGAACTGGCATATTCCTGACATTTGAGTCTTACATGAATTCCCACATTATGTCTATTGCCCCCCACAATATGTCGTTGTTTCCTGGCTTATCTGATGGCCTTGTCCCTGAGGTCTGTTGCTCTCTTATTTGCCGATAACTTTAATTTCTTCTTGGAAAATCTTGATTGTCACTGGTGTACCACCCTTTGCCAATCCTATCACGGGAAATTATTTTGATCTGTTCACCCTCACCCTTAATCTGTTGCATTGTTCCTGAATTGACGTATACTGAGCCTTTGTATTTCACAAGGATCCCCAAAGCATTTTGACTGCTGCCAACTCAGTGTGATTGCTGCTTTTTCCTGACTTATGGCACTTCAGATCCTATTTTGCGCAATTGGAAAGTTTGGTGGCAGATTTTGAAGTTATTTCTTTACTTGTTATGACTAGACATGCTCAAGAAAACGGGAGCAAAACAAGGCGGGAAGAATAGAGTGAAGGAAAATGGAAAGAGACGATCCTAACAAGAAACCTACAAAGTGGATACCGACTCTAGCGACCTTGACATGCACATGTAGCCTACTCTTTTAGCAAATTTGATGTTCAGCTCTTGTTGCAATTTTCACCATGAAACTGGTCTTCAATGCTCCATTTAAAATCCAAAATGTTGCAATTATGGGCATTACAAGTCGAATAAGGATTGTGAACCAGATCACTCTAAACAAGTCAAAAAGGGGCCCAGAGTATTTATGTGGTTATAAAAGCTTCTCATTAAGGGTAGAATTGTAAGTATAAGCTAAATTCTCTTAATTTTCGGAAGAGGGACTTTTACGAAAATGTTTTGGATTTTTGAGCAAAAATCTTTTTCGGACTCAATTTTTCAAAATTTGTATTTTTTTTTATATATTTTGTTTTTATTTATGAAAGAAAGACATCTAAGGAGTATTTTAATGATTTATTTTGACCTAAAAGGAAAAAGTGGCTATTTTTTTTCAAAATTTTTATTTAAGCATTTTGATTTTTCAACTCACTGTCGCCTTATGGTGCCTGTGAAGGTTTTCACCAATAAGTCTCTCTCATTTGATTTCTCTCATCTTGCGGTACCCGTGGTGATTCTCATCATCATGACTCTCTAATTCTTCATTTTCCTTTATTTGGACTGGAGTGTTGCCCCTGATGTGATCACCTTTGCTAGCTGGACTCGGTATTTCTTAAAAATTGATCGGAAGGTCTTTCTTTGGAACGTAATGTGGCTTTTGGATGGGTTTAGAAAGAATGATATAGAGGCTCAAAATAATTCAACATGGGTTAAAGAATTACAACTTTCGGAATCATATTTCTTGTAACAACCATAACTTCTGCCTCAGTTTCCTTCTTGGGGATTATTGGATTTTTCTTCTGTTGTGACTAAACCTCAGTGAGGCTGCCTACATACTCTTTCGGGATCAAGTCAAATGTAGTTCAGGCAACTACATTTGTTGTTGCGATGTTTCCTTCCTTCTATTCTTCTTTTCTTTCTCATTTCTTTTCCTTTCTTTTCTCTTTTTCTTTCTTTTCTTCCTTTCCTTTTTCTTTTATTTTCTTTCTTTTCTTCTCTTTTCTTTTTTTTCTCTTTTTTTTCTTCTCTTTCTTTACTTTTCTTTTTCTTTTCTTTTCTTTTCCCACTGTTTTTCTCTTGTTTCTCCATTTACTTTCCCTTCTCGGGTTCTTGATTTTGTTGTTGATTCCGAAAAAGGGATACTAAAGAAAATATAATAAGGCTCAAAGGGATAACAAAGAATAAAATGTTTGGATAGTAGAATAAAATGACTTCGTCATTTCAATATTCAAAACATACCAGCACAAACTACACAGTTAAAACACCTTTTGATTGATTCACATATTTGCCTTCTGTATTTGCCGATTCCTTAAGACAAGAGGGGTTGCTCTGATGGTAAGCAATACCCACTTCCAACCGAGAGGTTGTGAGTTCGAGTCTCCCCAAGAGCAAGGTGGGAAGTTCTTAGAGGGAAGGATGTCGGGGGTCTATTTGGAAACAGCCTCTCTNGTATTCGCCGATTCCTAGCACCATTGGACAATAATTTCGGTACCATGAACAGTCCCTTTAGACTTGGGGCATTCTCGCCTTCGACTTTAAACCGATGAGGTATAATGCATTTCCATAGTGTTTCTTTATGTTCTATTTGCCTCCAGTTTCACTTGATTCAGGCTTCAAAGTATTCCAATATGTTCTTATTTCTTTCGAGTGCCCTTACATTTTCACATTGTTTCATTGCTAAACTGACTTTTAAAAACCAGACCGAGAATTATGTGTGCATGTCATGTCACCAAAGTCAGCGTAAAAAGAATTGTAAAATGACTAGAAACGAAATGACTAGAAATGTCAGGAAACAGAGAATTGTATTAGACTGATTGTGAAAAGGGTTGAAACAACAAAACGAACAGACTAGACTAGAATTACAAACCTAGACGGCACTAAACAAGCTATTATTACTAAACAAAGCAAAGTGGAAAGATAGAAGGGTTTGACTCCCAAGACAATGTCCGGATTACAACCCTGAAATAACCCGGGCAACAGAAATGACACCAAAATAAACCACCAAAAATCCAAGAGATGGAGCGCCTTCCCAATTACCAAGCATGGCATCTTAGCCACTGAGTTCTGCATTAATGTTGCCAAGACCACTATCTGCTTCAATATCTTCAACTTCAGTCGACAATTTCTCAAGAAGATTCTCATCCCCCATGTCACCGGGCATCATCCCCACTAGGTGTGCCTCCTCATGTAATGGATGCAGCATGATATTCTGAGTGCCACTGTCCTGAATCAAATTCTCCTGGATCATCCTTTCTATTTCTCTTTTCAAATCCCGACAATTTTCCACATTGTGCCCCAGAGCATTGGAGTGGTATTCACACCTTTTAGATGAGTCAAAGCTTCTCGCACGTCGGTCCACCTGATTTGGAGGAATGGGTGCAATCATGTCATGTTGTTTTAACTTCTCAAATAAGCTTGTATAGGACTCTCCTATTGGTGTAAAACTATCTTTCAACTTTTGTTCCTTTCTATACCCCTGGCTTGGATGTGGGTTATAAGGTACTTGAAATTTTTACGGAGGCTGGTGGAGATTTTGTGATGTTCGTGCTCGCTTTCTTGGGTGATTTGATGGCTGGGCAACATACTGGGAGGGATCAACAGAGTATGAGGGGTTTAGAGGTGGATATTAATGCTTAAGGGGGCCATGGAAAACCTGATAAGGCTGCACATACCTTCGAGATGTTCTCCTAGGACCTCTTCTCGACCCTGATATCATCATGATTTCTTCATCCCTCCCATTCGCGTCACCAGATTCAATTTGGATAGCCTGAGCTGCATCTTTGAGAGTTGTTTCACTTATAATTTTGCATGTCTTAAGACCGTTCTCTACCATTTCTCCTATTTTGATTATTTCTACAAAGGATTTACCAGCTGCGGACATCATGTTTTGAAAATAATCTGGCTCTTGAGCTTGAAGGAAAACAGTGACTAACTCGTGGTCATCCATGGGTGGCTTAGTTCGAGCTGCTTTTTGTCTCCATTTAATGGCATATTTCCTGAAACTTTCACTTGGTTTCCTCTTCAGGTTTGAAAGGGAAATGCGGTCTGGGGCAATGTCGATGTTTTATTGGNAATGGGGTCTCCATGTCCATCATACTTTTCAAATTTGGGAACCTTGAAACCAGGCGGCAAGTGGACATCGGGGAACATGCATAGATCTCTGAAGGCAACACTCTTTTGACCTACCACTGCTTGCGTGTTTTTCAGCTGTTGTTCTGATATTTTCACTCTTTGGGCTATTTCTTCCTGTACCCTCTTTCGGGTAGGCTTCTCTATGTTTGCAGGAAGATCAAACGAGTACGAGTGGTACTGTTCTTGCTGTGTAGCAAATTATGATTCATGACAAGGCTGTCCTTGGCCATTGGCCATTGGCCCAGGCTTGACGCATTTTGGTCATTTGTTGTTTTAGTGTTCTATTTTCCTCAGCCACAGTAGACCCTTGTTGAACCCTCTGACCCTGAGTCTCTTGAGCACTCGTAATAGCTTCGATGTCAGTTATCATTTTCCTTGGATCTTGTGTTTCCATCTTACCACAACCAACTACCTCAACTTTCTTCACAATTCAAAAAAAAACCTGTTAGAATGGATTGAGTCGATCCTCATTATTAACAACATCTTTTTGCATTTTTCAATTGTCTTTTCCATTTTTTTTCGTTGTGGTCGAATCTTATGGAGATTGCCTACGTATCATGACCCCGCATGAATCAGACCGTGCGTAGTTCTTGCAAATTAATGCAAAAATAAAGAGATATTTTTTGGTATTTTCAAATTTTATTTTTCTTGAAGGGAAACTACAGAAGCCGACTCCAACTACAAACTCGATGGTTAAAACTGGATCAAGAGTATATCAAAACTTCACATCCTAGGGCCCGTGGGGCATCACTCGGCATCTCCACAGGCTTCCGCAAGACTGAGAAGGTTTCAATGTCAACTGCGACTATTTTACGAAAACTGACCATGTAATGGCTTATTTGACAAAGTGGCTATTTTTGAAAAAATTTTGTTTAAGAAACTACAAACTCGATAATTAAAGCTAAATCAAAATTTCTTATCCTGGGACCCGTGGGGCATCAATCGGCATCACCACAGGCTTTCGCAAGACTGAGAAGGTTTCAATGTCAACTGAGACTATTCTTAACAACAACTGGCCATGTGATGGCTTATTTTGACAAGGGGCTATTTTTGCAAAATTGGTTTCAAAGGATACACACTTGATGTTCAAAATTTCTCATCCTAGAGCTCATAGGGCATCATTCAGCATCGCCACAGGCTAGCACAAGACTGAGAAAGTTTTAATGCCGATTGTGGTTATTTTAACAAAAACCGACCATGTAATGGCTTATTTAGCAGAGTGATTATTTTTTGTAAAGTTGATAGATGACCTAAACTTGATTTTGCGGATACGGCCTTTCAACATTTCCGCAAGGGATATTTTAAGGTTGTGCCCGCAAATTATTCAAAGTGGCTATTCTTGAGAAAACGTCCTTCCGGCGTCCTTTTGAGGGAAATTCGGTTTATTTTAAACAAGAATAGCATCAACCGATTTATTTATAACAAAAATTGAAATTTTGACATTTTTTGGCTATTTTTCCAAAAAGGGTGGTTGGACCCAACGAGGGTTGCCTACGTATCTCACATCCGGTGAGAATCAAACCAGCGTAGTTCGGGCTGATCGGGAATAAGGTAAATAAGCTAACTCTTTTTTTGGAATTTTTGAAAGAAATTCTTTAAAAGAAGAAAGGAAAATTTCTAGTTCTTTTTTTGGATTTTTTTATTTCGATTTTTCTTTTATTTTTGAAAGAAAGACTTCATAAAAAATTCATTTGCTTTTGATTTGAACTTTGGGAATATTAGAAACAAAAAGAAAATATTTTTGTTTGAATTTTATTTTGTTTTCTCTTTTTTCAAAATAAGAAAGAAAAATATTTTTTACATTTTGGAAGTTTCCACTTAATTTTTGAAAGAAAATATTTTGAATTTTTGAGTTTTGTTTATTTACAAAAGTACTTCTAGAGAAAAGCAAAAATATTTTTGGACTTCCATTTTTTCAAAAAAAAAAATTTATGGACATTTACAAATGAAAGACATCTAAAGAGTATTTTGGATTTTTGCTTCTGATTTTTTTTATTTTTTGGAAAAATACTTCAAAAATAAAGGAAATTCGTATTTTGAATTTTGATTTTTCTTGATTTTTTCTTTTTTCGTATGAAAGACATTAGAAAGAAGGAAATCTTTTTTTTTTTTTAGTTTAAAAACTACTTTTTTTTTACTTCTAATTTTCTAAGGAAAGATTTTTTTAAACAAGGAACTAAAGGAAAATATTTTTGGATTTTTTGAAAATTGGGGTCGGAACCGATGAGGTTTGCCTACGTATCTCACATCCGGTGAGAATTAGACCCGCGTAGTTCGGTCCCATTGGCCAAAATCAAGACTATTTTTGACCAACAATTTTTTTTCAAATATTTTCTCTTTTTCTATTTTTTTTTTCAAAAATCCGGCAGCATTTCGGTACTATTTGGGCATTGGGTATTCAGAATAAATGATTATCCTCTCTTAGTCCTAACACTGTTATTTTCACAAATTTTCACTCATTGTTTACAAGCCGGTCAGCATGCGAAGCCGAGCAAATAAATGCAAGTAGCACGTAATATGCATCAAGATAGTCATTTCAATTCGGGTCACCTGCCCTAGACGGACCTAACCCCTGTGTTAAGTCCCTTAAGTCAAAATGCACGTGATACAAATAAGCGTCCTACTAGGGATCCGACATGAGTTTATTATTCTTCTAGGTTTAAATCCTAGGTTTATTGGTCTAGACCTGACTTACCCGAGCGGACAACTCGGGCCGAGGGGGAGGCAGTGTACCGGGGATACAGAAGCTCACCCGGCTTTGCAAATTATACAAACCTCGTTCTAAATTTGGGAAAAGACTCTAACAGAAGAGAAGCTACATGAAGTGCACCCTTCTCCATAATGTAGAAGACTCAGAAAGAGGGAGGGATTCGCGACAATTTTATATACTATTCAACAAATATTAAAGCGGTAAGAACATTTAGCACGTAAGGCATGGAACATGTATCAAAATCAAATAAAGCCAAATACAACAATTTAACTAAGCTCAAATTCTTGAACCCTGAACAAAAAGTTTTGGGTTCTTGTCCCCAGCAGAGTCGCCAGAGCTGTCACACCTCCTTTTTTCCGCTTTTATACGGGTTTTACTACATCCCAGGGAAGGGATATAATAAAGAAAGGAGTTTTTCCAATTTAAGGACAATCGAAATGGGATTCGTTTTTTATTTAAGATTTAGAGTCGCCACTTGGGAGATTTATGATGTCCCAAGTCACTGATTTGAATCCCGAATCGAGGAAAGGTTTGACTCTGTTTAACAGTCGCGAACCAGAAATTCGGGTAAGGAATTCTGTTAACCCGGGAGAAGGTATTGGGCACTCCCGAGTTCCGTGGTTCTAGCACGGTCGCTAAACTGTCGTATTTAGCTAAAGTATTTGATTTCAATACATGTTGTCCTATTCGTGCAATTTTTAGAATTAATTACCGCTTTTGTCAAATTATTATTATATTTTTTTTAATTATTTAAGAAAGTGAACGTCGTTTAAGAACGTATTTTCGGATCACGTCATATGAAATGCCCCTCGCAAAATCAACAGACAATAACAGACATTTAGAATTAATTACCGCTTTTGTCAAATTATTATTATATTTTTTTAATTATTTAAGAAAGTGAACGTCGTTTAAGAACGTATTTTCGGATCACGTCATATGAAATGCACCCGGATCCTTGACATATTCTCATTCGACGTTTTCGGATTTGGATTTGGGTTGCATGAAATGCACACCCGTATTAGGAAAGTAATATTATTAAAAATCGCGCCTAAAGTGGCTAACGTGTTGTTATCTTTTGGGAAGGCCGTGAAATTTGCTAAACGGCCCGTCCCGAATCTCTAAGTATTTTTAATTAAGTAATTAATGAGGGCCCCGCAATTTGTATTTGATTTGGCAAGGCTCGTCTCATTTTTATTATTAAAAGGTCAACCTAAAGCAAACTAAAATTTTCCATTCATCATTTGTCTCAAAAAGATTACTAATTTACAATTATAATTTCGGGCCTCGAATTCAAGTCCGAATTCAAACAAAAGGGAAGACCCTTCTAGCTTGAACCCGCTACCTAATTCGAAACACAATTTTATATCATGGTATTTTAACTTTGCGAGGGGCATGAAAATTCGCTAAATGGCACATCTCGAATTTCTGAGCGCAAACATAGCCTCTGTAGAATTTCACACTTAATCAAAGTGATATTGCCCAAATCATCCAAGTACATGTCTAGTCACAAATTAATGAAAGAAGAATTTATACGTTACTCCAAGTGGTGCAAATGATAATCCTGAAATTTATAAATATTCCTCCAGCAAAATAGAGAGAACGTCA
>MU788674.1:5098-30252 GCA_026770625.1 Nicotiana glauca
GCACGCTGTGGCTGAGCAGTCTGTGAAGATGAACCCCTACCAAGTCTGGGGCAGTCCCTAACCACGTGACGTGTATTGCCACACTCGAAGCAAGCTCTGGGAGGACGTGGTGGCTGTGACTGACTGGATCTAGGTCCACTAGACTGACCTCTGGAAGTACCCTGCGCAGGAGGCGCGCTAGAAACTGGAGACGCATAATAAGGCTCTTGAGGTGCTAGTGGAGCTGGAGTACTACCGGCTGCTGGCAAAGCCGAATGAACAGGGCGACCAGAATAACCCATAGCCATAATGTCTGGCTGATGAAGTACGGGCACCAAAGTAATGACCCGACTTTCGAGACCTCTTGGCCTCCCTCTCCCCTCGCTCCCTGGCGAGCATACCCTCAATCCGTCTAGCAATGCTCACCACCTGCTGGTAGGGAATATCCATCTCTAACTCTCGGGCTATGCTGGACCGGATGGGCGGAATAAGACCCTCGATAAACCTCCGCACTCTCTCCCGAACTGTGGCGACCAAAGTCAGTGCATGTCTGGCCAACCTAGTATAACGGATGGCATACTCTGAGATTGTCATAGCACCCTGGCGTAAATGCTCAAACTCCGCGCGCCATGAATCCCTGAGGCTCTGGGGAACAAACTCCCTCATAAACATGTCTGAGAACTGGGTCCAAGTCAGTGAGGCAGACTCGACTAGACTATCCAACTCATAAGTACGCCACCAATCATAGGCGGCTCCCCGAAGCTGAAAGGCGGTGAAAGAAACCCCACTGGACTCCACTATGCCCATAGTACGAAGAATGTGATGACACTCCTCCAAGAATCCCAAGGCGTCATCTGAAGCTAGGCCACTGAACACTGGGGGATCATATTTCTTGAACCTCTCTAGCCTGCGCTGCTCGTCCTCTGAGACAGCTGACCCATCCCCGGGCTTTACTGGTGCTACAAGCGGTATATGAATAACCTCTAGAAACTGCTCCATCAGCACTCTCTGCTCAGGAGTGCGGGCTGCGGGAGTCTGGGCCCCTCCCTCGGCCTGAGATGTGGCTGCAGCGAGGGGAAGGAACCCCGCCTAAGCCAAAGTAGTGTACGTGCTCATGAACTGAGTCAGGGTCTCCTGGAGCACTGGAGTAGTAGTGGCTGTAGTAGGTGTATCAGGTTCCTGTGCTCTAATTGGATCTGCTGGTGGTACATCAGCGGCAGTGCGCGCGGGTGTTGTGGCTGCACCTCTGGCGCATCCTCGACCTCTACCCCGGCCCCGGCCTCTGACGGCGGCAGCAGGGAGCGCGGGTGCCTGGTCCTCTTGCGTAGCGCGTGTCCTCACCATCTGTGAGAGAATAGAAGACAAAAATTTAGAATTGGTGTTAAAACATCGCACGACAAGGAATTCAAAAGAAATGAAGATTTTTCCTAAACAGTTACATAGCCTCTCATAGATAAATACAAACGTCTCCGTACCGATCAGCGAGACTCTAATAAATTGGCCTGTGTCCCATGACTCCTATGAACCTAGAGCTCTGATACCAACTTGTCACGACCCTAGTTCACCAATTGTGAACACATCATGACGGCACCTAGTCTTCGCGAACAGGTAAGCCTAACACATTGCGGAAGTAGTAACAATTGCAAAATTTATAATCAAAAATAAATAACATGAATAATGTATACAGTTGCCGCCTGGCACATACACTTTAATACCAAACACTGAAGTAACCTCCAAGACCCGGAAACCCATGGGCAACACAGGCTATGAGATATCCAACACTGCTCTAATCACAAGAATAGTCTAATACAAAGAAGGGTCGAAATAACATCTAATAACTAGGGGTAAAATGAGAAGGATACTTTGCAGATCTGCGGACGTAGCAGATGTATACCTCAAGTCCCCAATACGCTCCCTGACAGCTACTGATGGTACCCCTGCTCAAAAGCACCTGGATCTGCACATGAAAAACATGCGCAGCAGAGGCGTGAGTACACCACAACGGTACTCAGTAAGTGCCAAGCCTAACCCCGGTTGGGTAGTGACGAGGAAAGGTCAGGGCCCTACTGAGACAGAAATAATAAAATAACAAGATATTAACAGTATCGAAGTCTAATGAAAACTAATCAACACAACTATGTGATAGGACATATCAATGAAATATAGTACTGCAGGACAAAATAGAAACACAGAGTAAATACAGCAAAATTTCAAGAATACCGACAAGGGCCTTCCAAGATACCGTCCTGTAGCCCTTTTATCATATTAATATCAAAAAATCTCCCGGGATACCGTCCCATAATCAAATCAACAGTGTGCAAGGGGATCTCCCGGTATACCGTCCCGTAGTCCCAAAATAAAAGTGCAGGGGGATCTCCGGGGATATCGTCCTGTAGCCCCAAAATAAAATGCAGGGGATCTCCCGGGATACCGTCCCGTAGTCCCAAAATAAAAGTTCAAGGGGATCTCCCGGGAATCGAACCCGTAGTCCTAAAGTAAACAAACAAGGGGGAACTCCCGGAGTACCGCATCTGTAGTCCCAATGTAAATGCGCGACCAACATCAGAGAAATACTCAGAAATTTAAGTACAATAATACAAGGCATCAAAGAATACTTGCCTAACATGCTCCACGTAATCACAGTTAAGACAATTTAAATAATTAGGCAGCTTGGATCAATTAAACATTCACTTCTACGCTAGCACAGACTGTAAAAGCAAGTAAAGTAAGGCAAATATGAAAGAGAATCCAAATCAAGTAATTAAGTAAAATTCGGGTTTCAACAATTTGCTCAAGTACGCGCTCATAACCTCACATACAAGGCATTCAATTACCAATTATCACATCCTAAGGGACGAAGTCCCCCACACAAGGTTAGGCAAGCCATTTACCTCGAACCAGTGCGAAATCAACTAGGGAGCGATGCCCTTGCCACGAGTATTCGACTCCGAGTGGACCAAATCAATTCAAACCAATTTCATATTGTAAATAATATTGCAATTAACTAATTCCACTAATAAATCAAAACTAGGGCGCAAAAATAGGTAAAATGACCAAAATGCCCCTCCAGCCAACATCTCGAAATCAAATAATTTTTATATTTTCAGAACCCTCGTACTTTCACGAGTCTAACCATATAAAAATCTCAGAAATCGAAGGTCAAATGCCCCATCAAAACCCAATAGTTAGGTCTAAGAAGTTTTACTCCAAATTAACCAATTTTTGATCCTTAATTCGAATTTAAAAGGTGGATTTAACTACTAAATGATGGAATATAACTAGAAAGGATCATAGAAATGTTACCCAATAATCTCCTGTTCAAAATCCTCTCTGAATCGCCCTTGCCCGAGCTAAAAATTGATTTTCACACTTATGAAATTAAACCCTCGATATTTCCTATTTCTGCCCAGGCATTTCCGCTTCTGCGAACAAGGGACCGCTTCTGCGGTCCCCCTTAAGCGGCAAAATAACCGCTTCTACGGTTCCTCATTAAAGGGCAAAATTCCACTGCTGCGGACACATGACCACTTCAGCGGTCCCGCTTCTGCGGAAAAATGACCGCTTCTGCGGTCTATGAGGGGAATCATAAAAATCGCTTCTGCGATTAATAAACCGCTTTTGCGGCTCCGCTTATGCGGATAACTGACCGCTTCTGCGGTCTTAGAGGAGGAGGTAACGAATCTCTTCTGTGGCTCAAGGGCCACTTCTGCGGAACCGCTTCTGCGGTTCCCAAGCCGCAGAAGCGAAAACAATAGAAGCTGCTGCAATATTTTTCCTTCTAACTTCCAAAACTAACCCGTTGAGCATCCGAAATCATCTCGGGACCCCCGGGACCCCAACCAAAAACACCAATACCACCTAATACCTTATTCGAACTTGTACCAATCCCAAAACACCTCAAACAACTCCGAAAACCCGATTAAATCAAGGATTCAAGCCTAAACACTTCAAATTCTAACCAAAAATGCTTTCGATCAAAAACCTAACCAAACCTCGTCCGAATGGCCTGAAATTTTGCACACACATCCCAAATGACATGGCAGAGCTACAGCAACTTTCGGAATTCAAATCCGACCCTCGAATCAAAAACTCACTGTCGGATCGGAAACTTCAAAAATTCAAACTTCGGTATTTCAAGCCTAAATGAGCTACGGAACTCCAAATAACATTCCGAACACGCTCCCAACCCCAAAATCACCTAACCGAGCTAGCGGGACCATCAGATTTCGATTCCAAGGTCATCTTCATACTGTCCCTAATACGGACCATTTTTCAACTCTTAAACTCTCATTTAGGGACTAAGTGTCCCAAAACACTCCAAATCCTAATACCGAACATCCCAGCAAACCAAAATAGCAGAAATGAACTTAGGGAAAGCAGTTAATAGGGGTTCGGGGCGTAAATTCCAAAAATGACCGGCCGGGTCGTTACACTTCCCTTGTTCTCCAAGTGGGCGCCTGACTGCTGAAGCTTGAAAAGTATTCCCTTGTTCTCCAGGTGGGCTCCTGCTTGCTGAACTTGAAAAGTATTCCCTTGTTCTCCAGGTGGGCTCCTGACTGCAACAAAATAGACAAACAAAGAAAATTTTCTACCCCAGTTTGGTAGCTGGGTACATGATGTGTTAAACTGAATTATTTTACTAACTATTATAAGAATTTGAAACTGAACTATTTTAGCAACTATTATAAGAATTTGAAACTGAACTATTTTAGCAACTATTATAAGAATCTGAAAGCTAAGTCCTTTTATCCAAGGAGGTCCTGACAACTCCTAACAATTATGAACCCAAGTTATATCTTTCAAAGGTATTACTTCCACTATATTGTTATCAAAGAGATCTTAACTACTCCCCATTATCCAGGAGGGTCCTAACAACTTCTAGTTAAAAGACAATTTTAACCTAAATTATATCTACTAAAGGTACGACTTCTACTATATCTTGTTATTTAGACTGACCTTAAAACTAAGTCCCATTATCCAGGAGGGTCCTGAAAACTCTTAATTGGATCCTATCTTAAACATGCAAACTTTAGAACGAACTTATATTCCTTTTATGCCAAGTTATGTTTCTCATGATTGATTTGAAATTTAAACTAGTTCCATTTTCCAGGAGGGGCTTGACAACTCCTAACAATTACAAACCTAAATTATCTCTTCTAAAGGTATTACTCCAACTACATTTGTTATCAAAAAGTCTTAAACTACTCCCCATTATCCAGGAGGGTCCTGGCAACTTCTAGTTAAAAGGCGGTTTTAACCTAAGCTATATCTATTGCAAGTAAGACTTCCACCATATCTTGTTATCTAGACTGACCTTAAAACTACGTCCCATTATCCAGGAGGGTCCTGAAAACTCTTAATTGGAACCATCTTGAACATGAAAACTTTAGAATGAACTTATATTCCTTTTATACCAAATTATGTTTCTCATGATTGTTTTGAAATTTAACTAAGTTCCATTTTCCAGGAGGGGCCTGAGAATTTCCAGTCACACCTGTTTGGGTCCTGTATTTCTTTACGGAGGATTTCTCCGAAACTTCTGCCCCTGTTTCAATCAAAGAAAATCTTGTCAGTTTAAAATGTGGTGGTTGGTTTGTGGCCTTGAACTTTGATAGTGGCCCAACATCCTCCATTTGCTGCATTGCATGAATCGGCGCCTCCCCACTCAAAGATGTATGATGTTCCTTCTTGTATTAACCCATGGTCCGGTCCTTGAGGTCTACAGCCCCCTTATTTGCCGAGTTAACTTTGATTTTTCTTGGAAAATCTTGCTCATTACTGGTTTGCCACCCTTTGTCCATCCTATCACAGGAATTCTTTTGATTCATTCACCCTTACCATTCATCTGTTGCGCTGTTCCTAAGTTGATACGTACCAAACCCTTGTATTTCACACAAATTCCCAAAGCATGTTGACTGCCCCCCACTCAATATGTATGTTATTTTCCTTGATCTAACCACTGGCCCCCTTTGCTCCTTCATTTGTCATGATAACTGATTTCCATTTGAAGACCTTAATCGTTCCTTGACTGACCACTTCCTTTGTCAAAATATACCTCTTCTCCGCTCGAACCCTATACTTCTATTTGTTGTATTGCTCCTGAATTGAAACTTACCAACCTTTGTGTCACACATGAACCCCAAAGCATTTTAATTGTTACCAACTTCAGTGCACATGTTACTCTTTTCTGATTTAAACTACCGGCCTTGCCCTTGAGGTCTATTGTTCCATCACTAGCCATGATAACTTTGATTTCTTTTTGGAAGCTTTTGATTGTCATTGGTGTACCCTCCTTTGTCAATCCTATCACGGGGAATTCTTTTGATCTATTTACCCTCGCCCTTCATTTGTTGTGTTGCTCGTATATCGAGTCTTTGTATTTCCCAAGGATCCCCAAATCATATTGACTACTGGAAACTCAATCATGTTTGATGTTATTTCCTGACTTATGACAATTTGATATGCTGGCCAGATCCCATTTTGTGCAATTGGAAAGCTTGGTGGCAAATTTTGAAGTCATTTCTCACTTGTTATGACCAGACAGACTCAAGAAGAGGGAAAGACAAGGTGGGAAGAATAGATTGAAAGAGAATGGAAAGAGACGATTCCTAACAAGAAACCTACAGAGTAGAACACCATCAAATGTAGATACCGACTCTAGCGACCTTAACATGCACCTGCAGCCTACTCTTTTGGAAAATCTGATGTTCAGCTCTTGTTGCAATTTTCACCGTGAAACTGGTCTTCAATGCTCCATTTACCCGGTCTGGTTCACAATCCTTAGTCGACTTGTGGTGCCCATAGGGTTTTCACCATCAAGCCTCTCTCATTTTGATTTTTCTCTCAACTCACTATCACCTTACGGTGTCCGTGAAGGTTTTCACCAATAAGATTCTCTTATTTTGATTTCTCTGATCTTGGGGTACCCGTGGTGGTTCTCATCATCATGACTCTCTAATTCTTCATTTTCCTTTGTTTGGACTGGAGTGTTTCCCCTGATTTGATTCACCTTTGCTCGCTTGACTCATCATTTCTTGAAGACTGGTCGAAAGGTCTTTCTTTGGACCGTAATGTGGTTTTTGGATGGGTTTAGAAAGAAGGGTATAGAGGCTCAAGATAATTCAACTTGGGTTAAAGAACTACAACTTTCGGAATCATAAATTCTGCCCCCAGTTTCTTTCTTGGGGATTCTTGGATTTTTCTTTTGTTGTGACTGAATCTCAGAGAGGCTGCCTACGTACCCTTTCGGGATCAAGTGAAACGTAGTTCAGGTCATAAAATTGCTTCATTGTTGCGATGTTTCTTTTCTTCCATTCTTCTTTTCTTTTCATTTCTTTTCTTTATTTTCTTTTCCTTTCTCTTTTTCTTTTTCTTTCTCTTTTCTTCTTTTTCTTTTTCTTTTCTTTTCTTTCTTTTCTTTTCTTTTTTATTTTTCTTTTTCTTTCTTTTTTCTTTTTTTTTCTTTTCTTTTCTTTTCTTTTTCCACTGTGTTTCTCCTGTTTCTCCACTTAATTTCCCTGCTCGGGTTCTTAAATTTTGTTGTTGATTCCGAAAGAGGGCTACGAAAGAAAAATATAACAGGGCTCAAAAGGGATAACAAAGGATAAAGTGTTTGGATAGCAAAACAAAATGCCTTCGTCATTCCAATCTTCAAAACATACCAATTACAAACTACACAGCTAAACACCTTTTGATCGATTCACATATTTGCCTTCTGTATTTTCCGATTCCTAGCACCATTGGACAACAATCTCGGTACCATGAACGGTCCCTTTAGACTTGGGGCATTCTTGCCTTTGGCTTTAAACCGATGAAGCATGATGCATTTCCACAGTATTTCTTTATGTTCTATTTTCCCCAGTTTCACTTGATTCAGGCTTCAAAGTATTCCAACATGTTCTTATTTCTTTCGAGTGCCCATACATCTTCAACATTATTTCATTGCTAAACTGACTTTTAAAAACGAGGCCGAGAATTATGTGTGCATGTCATGTCACTAAAATCAGAGTGAAAAGAATTGTAAAATGACTAGAAGAAATGACTAGAAATGGCAGGAAACAGAAAATTGCATTAAACTGGTTGAAACAACAAAACAAGCAGACTAGACTAGAATTATGAACCTAGACGGCGCTAAACAAGATATTATTACTAAACAAAGCAAAGTGGAAATATAGAAGGGTTTGACTCCCAAGAAAATATCCGGATTACAACCCTAAAATAACTCGGACTATCAGAAATAAGACCAAAATAAACCACCAAAACTCCACTCTGGATAACCGAGAGATGGAGCGTTTTTCCAATTACCACGCCCGGCATCTTAGCCACTGAGTTTCACATCAATATTGCCCAGACCATTATTGACTTTAATCAAAAAGTTCCCAAGATAAATCGCATTCTCCTTGCCATTGTCATTGACCATAATTACCCGTTCTTGAATCATTCTTTCTATTTCCCTTTTCAAAGAACGACAATCTTCAATGCTATGCCTTTGGACATTAGAGTGGTACATGCATCGAACAGTAGGATCAAAACCTTTCGCATTTGGGTCTGGAGTATATCCAAGGAGCGACTTAATCAGGACAAAATGTTTTAACTTTTCAAACAAGCTTGTATAGGATTCACCGATGTGCGTGAAATTATCCTTTTGCCTTTGTTTCCCTCCATGCCTCAGTTTTCTAGGATTGTTGGATGCTTGAAAGTGCTGTGAAGACACACGAGAATTTTGGGCTGCTGGTGCCTGCTTCAGGGAGTGACTTGGTGGTGGGACAAATGGTCGGATGTTGTTTGGTAGATGGGGTAACTTATGTGGCGTTTGGGGACGTTCACGGGGTCGGTATTGTGGTTGAAAACGTTTAGCAAGAACGACCACTGGACCCTATCTTCGGCGGAGGCAATGACCTGATGGTTGGACAAAAGATCGGGTGTTGTTCAAGGGATAGGTTTGAGGTTGGTGTTGAGGTTGAACAGGTTTGGCAAGAACAATTACCGGACCTTGTTGTGGAGGGGGCTTAGCAACACCTTTTCTGTTAATGGCAGGACAATCCCGAGCAACCTGTTCATTCCACTTGAGCCAAAAATCCGTGAAGCTCTCCTTGGGTTTCTTTTCCGTCCGAGATAGGGAAGGACAATTTGGGACAATGTCTTTATTGTACTAGAAATGTCGCACAAAATCTTGAGCCATGTCACCCAATGTAAACCATTTGCCAACACCATGATGATTATGCCATTCTAAAGCTGCCCCAGTCAAGCTCTTACTGAAGTATGCCATCAACAAATCATCTTTCTCCCCAACACTTTCCATTTCATTGCAATAGACCCTCAAGTGGGCTGTTGGATCTCCACACCCATCGTATAGGTTAAATTTTGGCACTTTGAATCCTGCGGGGAGGCGAACGTCAGGGGACGCATACAGTTCTTTGCAAGCCATGTTGCCATGGCCTCTTATTCCTGACATGTTTTCTAAGGATTGTTCTTTCGACTTTATGGCTATTTCATCTCGCCCTACTTTTCTTGTGACTTTTTCATTTCCTTTATGAAGCTCATCCTGAGGGCTCTTCCCGTATTCATTGTTGGGGATAGCGGATATGACAGAAAACATTAGTGGTGGCGGGGGTGGTTCCTTCCCACTTATCCAGGCTTGATACATATCTGCCATGTGTCGTCTTAACATCCACACCTCTTCATCAACCCATTATCAATCAACTGAGGTCGGGTACCGATATTAATCAACTCAGTTCTGTTGTCGTTCGCCATTGCCTTTTGTCCTTGTGTTGCAACGAGGAATTACCGTTTTAAAACCACAAATCAACCACCTTTCTAGAATGACAAAACGAAGCCACCATGTTAGCGTTAGGGTATTTAGCTTACTGATTTTCTTTGTTTTTTTGCTATTTTCTTTTCTTTTTTTGTGGTTTTTCTTTTTCCTTTTTTTTCTTCTTTTTCTTTGGTTATGGTCGAATCCTACATGGATTGCCTACGTATCATGACCCCACATGAATCAGACCGAGCGTAGTTCTTGCAAATTAATGCAAACTAAAGAGATAATTTTTTTTTTCAAATTTTCACTAATGATTATTGCGATTACACCACTATTAGATTAATCTAGGAGTACATCAAAGCTTCAAATCCTGGGACCCGTGGGGCATCACTCGGCATCGCCACAGGCTTCCACAAGACTGAGAAGGTTTCAATGTCAACTGAGACTATTCTTAACAACAACTGGCCATGTGATGGCTTATTTTGACAAGGCGGCTATTTTTGCAAAATTTTGTTTAAGAAATTACAAACTCGATGACTAAAACTAAATCAAGAGTACGTCAAAGCTTCACATCCCGGGGCCCGTGGGGCATCATTCGGCATCGCCACAGGCCTCCGCAAGACTGAGAAGGTTTCAATGTCATTTGTGACTATTTTAACAAAACTGGCCATATAATGGCTTATTTGACAAAATGGTTATTTTTGTAAAAAGTTTAGATGACCAAGCTTGATTTTGCTGATACGGCCTTTCAGCACTTCCGAAAAGGAGATTTTAAGGCTGTGCCCGCAAACCGTTTTAAATTAACTCAGGGTGGCTATTCTTGCAAAAACAGCCTTCCGGCGTCCTTTTGAGGGACATTCGACTTATTTTAAACAAGAATGACATCACCCGACTTATTTATAACAAAATTTAAAATTTAACTTTTTTGGCTATTTTTTGCAAAAAGGGTAGTTGGACCCGTCAAGGGTTGCCTACGTATCTCACATTCGGTGAGGATCAAACCAGCGTAGTTCGGGCAAATTAACGAACTACTTTAAAACTAGACTCCTTTTTTTCATTTTCATTTTTTTGTCATTTCATAAGCAAAAAGCAAGACTCCTCTTTTGTTTTCATTTATATTTTTGGCATTTCATAACAAAACTATTTTCAAAAGCAAGACACTTTTTTATTTTTATTTTTCATGGCAAGATAAACTATTTTCCTTTTTAATTTTTGAAAACAAGACGAAATAACGCCTATTCTTTTTTTTCTTTTTCATTTTCAACAAAAATAAAACAATCTATTTTTCCCAAACTAAAATAAAGACTTTTTTTCCTTTGCTTTTAGTAAAACAAACTATTAAAAATAAAACATCTCCATTTTTTATTTTTTGAAATTTCGGCAAAGTTTCGACAGTATTTGGGCATCGATTTTTTTTTTTAAACTAAACAATTAATTTTTTTATACTGCTATTTCTCTCTTTTTCTCTTTTTCTCAATTTCACAAAAATTCTCGACATTCAAAAGTCGGTCAGCATGCAGGCCCGAGACAAATAAATGCAACACGTAAAATGCATCATGGTGGTTGTATCATATCCGGTTACCTGTCCTAGACGGACTCAACCCCTGTGTTGAGTCCCCTAAGTGATATGCACGTGATGCAAATAAACGCTCCTACTAGGGACCCGGCATGAAGTCAAGTTTTTCTAGGTTCAAAACCTGGGTATGTGTTCTAGACTGTGTACCCGAGCGGACAACTCGAGTCGAGGAGGGGGCTACGTACCGGGGACCTGCGGGATCGTCCGGCTTAGTAACTTATCCGGCCTTTTTCTTATATCAGGGTATTGACACTAACAGAATAGGGAGTCTCAACCAGTCAGCACATCACCGGAGGTGAGAAGAGAAGGGTTTCGGCACAGTTTATACACAGTTCAAATAATATCAAAGCGGTAAACATTTAGCACATTAAGCATGCAAACATGTAGGAAAATCATATATAACTAAATACAACAATTTATCTAAGCTCGAATTCTGAACCCTGAACAAAATGTTCTAGGTTCTTTTCCCCAGCAGGATCGCTAGAGCTGTCACACCACCTTTTTCACTACACCCCGTGAAGGGTATAATAAAAGAAGGTATTTTTCCACTAAAAGGACAATCGGAATGGGATTTAGTTATTAAAATAATCAGAGTCGCCACTTGGGAGATTAATGGTGTCCCAAGTCACCGGTTGAATCCCGAACCGAGGAAAAATATGATTCTCTTACAGTTTGCGAACCAAAAATCCAGATAAGGAATTCCGTTAACCCTGGAGAAGGTGTTAGTCATTCCCGGGCTCCATGATTCTAGCACGGTCGCTTAACTGTTGCATTTGGTTTTATCTGATTTTAATACATGCTAGCCTATGTGCCTTTTATTTTATAAATCGCTTTTTATCATTATTTATTTTAAAGAATTGCGACGGCGAGAAAACGCGTTTCAAACCACGTCGCAATCAATGCACCCGTGGTTGTCGACACGTTTCGACTTCGTCGAGATTTGGATTTGGGTCGCATCAATGCGCACCCGAGTTTAAGAAGGTAATTTAATTAAAACGTGCCTAAAGATTCTAACGTAATATTATTTTGGGGAAAGCCGTGAAATTCGCTAAGCGGCCCTCCCAAATTCTAATTATTTCAATAATCATCTATTGAGGGCCCCACAATTTTGTATTTCATTTGGCGAGGCGAGGCTCATCATTTTATTAAAAGGGCGACCTAAAAGCGACTACGATTTTCTATTGATTAATTATCTCTAAAAGAAGAAAACTTAACTACGTGAATTGAATTATTAAGTAAAGTAGGAACTGCACTTAGCGGTCCAAACTCAACCAATGAGGGAGGAAATCCGGGCAACAGATACTACCCTTCCTGGG
Source organism: Nicotiana glauca (assembly GCA_026770625.1). Taxonomy (NCBI): domain Eukaryota; kingdom Viridiplantae; phylum Streptophyta; class Magnoliopsida; order Solanales; family Solanaceae; genus Nicotiana; species Nicotiana glauca. The sequence goes on from MU788674.1 coordinate 17,727, forward strand.
ATCGAATCCCTGATAGGGACAAGGCTTAAGTTTATTTGTTGTTCTTGTCCCTGAATGCAAAGGCCTTGGGCCTTAATGCCAACCATTGGCCCAACTTTCACGTCTTGAGCCCAAACTCCCATCAAATTTCAATATAAGAAATAAGAAATAAATGTTGAAGACTATTTTCACATGAGAATATTAGGGACAAAACACCATAAAACTAATCAAGGAACGGCTACCAACTCGTATAGGCGATTGAAACTTTCTTAATCCAAAATTACCTTTGTTTCAACTAGCATGGATTTTCAAGTAGTAAATTCATATTCTGCAACTTACTAATACTTGAGTTCTAATATATCACAGGAATCAGTCTAACTAATCGAAGGTTAAAAGCCAACAGTCAATTGATCAATACAAACTTTATTTTCAGCTTAAGCTAATTAGACAAATCACCTAATACTGATGCTAAGCAGTAGTCTGGTTAACAGATTTGACCAACTGTGAGTCTAAATTTATACAAGTCATTCACCAAACAAATGTCCCACATACATGAAATGGAAATAGAACAAGAAAACTTCAAGCAAATTCCACTCTATTCATCAGTTTCAATCCTTCAACATGACATGTACAAGGTTCCTTCACAATTCATAGGAGATTGGGAGATATACCTAGAAATGGACAAAAATAAGCAGGAGAGAAGGTCGGTAGCAACAATCAACAGCAGCAATCCCTTCCAGCAATATAATAGCAACCCAATCCAATGTATAAACCAGAAATCCAGGGAGTTTGAAATTCCAGATAAAAGGCCAGTACAAAATTGTAACAACTTAAAAAAAACAACCACAAATCAGTTCGGAATTGACTGTGAGTCCACAAACATGCCATAAAACTTCCAAGCTGAACCCAGACTACCAAACCTCTATCAAAATCAGGCAGACCCACTAGAATTCAACTCCCAACAATATGCATCAAGGATTTGAATCTAAATGTAATTCACCATTTCAATGGAACAATGATTCCAACTTTTTTTTTTAGTTTAGTTTTTGTATATTTTTTGGTTTTTGAACTTGAAGACTATTTCAGATCTGAATGCTCCTCGAAAGAGTATTTTTTTTGTTTTTGGGATTTATAATGGTTGAAGATCTGACCCCCTTCACAAGGCAATGCAATGCCTATTTATAGGCAAACTAACAACTTTTACTTTCAAAACAGTCCCTCCCTTTTTATATTTTACCCCCTATCATTTCTAATTTGTCTTTTAAGACCCCACATCCTAGGAACTTCTAAGGCATTCTACCTATATTCCCTATCCTAAATTAACTTAATTGCCCCTGAACTAAACACTAGATTATCATCTCACACTTAATCAATTTGAACTACCAAAATCCAACATCCAACAGTCATGCAAACGGAGCTAAACTAAATGACTTCCTAACTTCAATCAAACAAGATTACCAACTAATTAATGAGCTTAAGCTAATCAACAAATTAAAATTAACTAACATCAGATAAAACAGAATTTCGAAACAATTTCGGATCATTAGATTATTACTAACTAAAATGGAATAAAAATAGAAACAAAAGAAGAAAAAATCACAGATGCAAAGAGAAACCCCGGCTGGCCATCGACGCATGAATCTTCCACAATTCCTGACACGTAACATCCCCAGCCATGTGTTTTCATAAAAAGACACATGGCTAGGGATACTACGGTCCGAAATCACAAATATTTTTGGTTAGGGTTCTTTGGCCGGAAAATTCAAAAATCCAAATTCGAATGGTTCCGGTAAGATTTGAGGAACATGGCTTGGGTATTTGGGATGAGAAGGTTCCGGCGGTCACAGGGCGTTAATTTGGTGGTGTTTGGCATACTTTGCGTCTTGGCCGGAAAATTTCAAATGGATATTCGAGGAGTTGGGGCAGGATTCGAGGGATAGGGACATGGGTAATGGAAAGTGGATGGTATGGAGAATCAGTGGTGTTAATTTGTTGGCCAACGGCATAAATGGCATTTTTCGGCGGCGATGGTTCCGGCGGGGTCAAGGCTGTACGAGGAAGAGACCATCTGTCTTTTTAATTAATTAAAAGGACCCGACCGTTTAATATTCACTCTTGATAAATCGTGGACCGTTAGATTAGGAGGTTTTAATGGTTGAGATCACAGGACGCCAAACGGCGTCGTTTTATCTGAAGGGAGGGCAGGCCGGGTTTGGGGGTAATTGGGCCATGGACGGGGTGTTGAGCGATGGTAATGGGGTGTTTGGGCTAGGGAAATAATGAGCCCAATAGATACAGCCTTTTCATTCTTCTTCTTCAATTTAATTGTTTTCTCTTTATTTAAATTGTTTTTGTGTGTTTTTTTTTTTCAATTTGTATTTTTGTGTTATTTATTTTTTCTGATTTTTGTGGAGATGCAAGAAAATTAAACTAGAAATTAAATTAAACTACTTAATGCATAAAATTATTCTAAAACTAAATCAAGACAATTTCACAATTAAAATGCTAAGTGAACTATTTTTGTTATTTTCTTTATATCCTATTCTAAAATAAATTAATCCCTACTTAATGCTAACATATGAAGTTAAAAACTAAATAAAAATGCTTGTTTTTGTATTTTATATGAATTAACATGCACAAATAAAATGCAAACAATTAACACAAAATTCACAAAAATTATAAAAATAAGGAAAAATCTTTTTGTTTGAATTTTATGGGAATAATTCTTATATAGGGCAAAAATCACGTGCTCACAATTACTCTCTTGAGGTTTAACCCGTTAATTGGGACTACCATTTCTCATGGGTCCATCTCAATTCCTTGTTGGGTCAATTTTGGGGTCATAGGATCTCTTTCTCAAGAAGAGTCAAAACCCACTAAGCTAGAGTCAATGTTTGCAACCACCAATCCTTAATTAAAGCATAAAATTAACCCAAATAACGATCTCCCAATATCAATCTATCATTAAGAAGCAACACCCATCAATTACCCACACTAGGATTGAGCCACAACCCTAGCTAATGGGATTAGCTAGACATAATTAAAGAAGAAATAGAAGAAATAGAAGAAGAAACAACCATATTAATTAATTGCTAATGTAAAACTATAATAATCTATGATGAAATAAAGCTAAAATGCTCAAAATAAGCTAAAACATATGCCTCTCGAGTGCAACCACTATTCTGTATCGTCAAAACTTAACCTAAAAATGGCAAATGTTCTATTTATAGTGGGCTGGAAAAACTAGACAAAAATGCCCCTGCGGGGTTAGTGCGGACCTCACAAAGTTGGCACGCGGCCGCACTGGGTTGCTTGTCTTCTGAAACTTGCTCTCTGGAGATGTTTATACAGACCGCACAATGATGGAATGCGGCCACATGAGTGACTTGTGATGATCTCTGAACTCTTGTGGTGCGGTCCACGTGAACCAGTAGTGCGGCCGCATTGATTGGGCGCGGACCGCATGAGCTTGACCGCGGCCGTGCCGCTTGTGATTGATAAAAGGCAACTTTCTGAATCTCTTTGGTGCGACCTCATGTCATGATGGTGCGGTCCGCACCAAGTTCTGAATGTCATTACTTTAATGTTCTCTGACACTTGAGCAGGTTTCACTCCGTTTAGAGTCGATTTTTGACGTTTGTCATCTTGTCGCTCAAACCTGCAATCAAGCACAACTTGTAAGCATTCTGGATCTATTTTATGGCAATTCATACATAAATCATAGGCAAGTACGGGCATAAAACGTGTTAAAATCACAGTTATCAGTCTGCCCTACCGAATATCGATCATATAATTGATGCCACGGCCGGCCACGAGATTATCAGCTTACGCAATGCCTACTCCTGGTACAAACAAATACAGATGAACCTAGAGGATCAGGAAAAGACCTCGTCTATCATTAAGTACAGCACCTATTGTGACAACGTAATGCAATTCGGACTAAAAATGCTGGTGCAACTTATCAACGCCTAGTAAATCGAATTTTCGAAGAACAAATAGGAAAATCAATGGAAGTTTATATTGATGACATGTTAGTTAAGTCCCTTTAAGCAGAGTACCATTTGAAACATTTGCAGGAGACTTTCAACATATTGAGAAAGTACAACATGAAGCTCAACTCAGAAAAGTGCGCGTTCGGGGTCAGCTCAGGCAAGTTTCTCGTCTTTATGGTGTCCAATCAGGGGATAGATATCAACCCCAATAAGATCAAAGCTATCGAGGAAATCAAGGTCGTAGATAGTGTAAAGGCGGTACAGAGGCTAACAGGGTGCATAGCCGCCCTGGGTGATTCATTTTGAGGTCTTTAGACCGGAGTCATCGATTCTTCTTGCTGCTTATGAAGAAGAACAATTTTGCATGGACCCCGAAATGTCAGCAGGTATTAGAAGAACTAAAATGATACCCGTCGAGCCCGCCATTGCTTCACACCCCAAAAAAGGACAAGCAACTCTACTTATACTTAGGTGTCTTGAAAATAGTGGTAAGTGGGGTCTTAGTCCGAGAAGTCAATGTACGCAATTCCCTATCTACTATGTTATTCGAACCTTAGGTGAGGCCGAGACCCGATACCCACACTTAGAAAAATTGGCTCTTGCTTTAATAAGCGCCTCTAGGAAATTAAAACCATATTTTCAAAGTCATCTAATTTGTGTTGTAACTACCTATCCCTTTTATGATATTTTGCACAAACCCAAACTTTCGGGACAACTGACCAAATGGGCCATCGATATTAGCGGGTATGATATCGAATATCAATCCTGAACGGCCATCAAGTCTCAAATTTTGGCAGACTTCGTGGCCGACTTCACGCCAGCCCTCATACCTGAGGTCGAAAGGGAACTATTATTGAAATCGGGTACATCATCAGGGGTGTGGACCCTTTTCACAAACAACGCTTCAAATGTAAAAGAGTCCGGGTTGGGCATCGTTCTGAAGCCTTCCATGGGTAACATAATTAGGCAATCTATCAGAACTTCTAAGTTAACTAACAATGAGGCCGAGTATGAGGCCATGATTGTAGGTCTCGAGCTGGTTAAAAGTTTGGGAGCAGAAGTTATCGAGGCCAACTATGATTCCCTACTTGTGCTAAACCAAGTCAACAGAACTTTCTAAGTATGAGAAGATCGAATACAGAGATACTTGGAAAAATTGTAAGTAACTTTGCACCGATTTAAAGAATGGACCTTAAAACACGTACCTCGGGAGCAGAACAGTGAGACCGATGCCCTTGAAAACTTGGGATTGTCGGTCGAGGATGACGAGCTTAACTCGAGGATTGTTGTACAACTCTCGAGATCAGTAATCGTAAAGGCCATGCCGAGATAAAGTCTATAAGTTTAACTTGAGATTGGAGAAACAAAAGAATGGAAAGCTCCCATCAGATCCAAAAAAGTCGAGAGCTCTGCGCACAAAGGCAGCACGGTTCACTTTGGTCGAGAATGCAATGCTATTTATGAGGACATTCAATAATGGAGATATGTTTGGGACCAGGGGACACCGACTAAGTCCTACAGAAAATTCACGAAGGCACTTGCAGGAACCACTTCGGTGCCGAATCACTGGTTCACAAAGTTATTATAGCAAGATACTATTGGGCCGATATGGAGAAGGATACCAAAGAATTTGTTCGAAAGTGCGACAAGTGTCAAAGGTATGTGCCGATGATACACCAGCCCGGGGAGCAGCTCCACTCGGTCTTATCCCCATGGCCGTTCATGAAATAGGCTGTTACATCCCGCATTTTTGTTTCGTGTTCAGTTAATCGACATATGTTTGGGAATGAGATTTTTTTTTGAGATTATAAGCATCATGCTATTTCAAAAAAGTGATGAGTAAATTCGTGAGGGTGAGAGGGGAAGCAAGTCAAAGAAAATGAATTTTCGTCCAAGTTTGGCGTATTAGGGTAAAATGTGGGTCGGGCGATAATACCCGATATTTATGGACTAGTACCATACAAGATACCATATCATCAAAGATGTATAAAGTGTATTAAAAATAAATATTTTAAGTAATTTGAGATAATTATTAATTATGTATGTAATTAGTTAATTATCGCGTAGAGGGATATTACCTAATTAATTAATCGATTATTGAATAAAGTTTAAATCCCCCAAGGGAATTACGTGGCAGCCCATAAAGTCACAAGAATGTGACTCTTAAAATTCACACATAGGTGGCTAACCGTGTTGTGATCCACGATAATGGCACATAAATAGCACTTCTATTTAAGTAACATAAAATAATATAATATATGGTAATACTTAGTAGACATGATCACAAAATGAATGAATTCAAAGAGAAATTACGGGAGAACTAAGAAAAGGTTCGGGCCCTCAAGCTAAACATCTCAAGTACATGATCGACGACACTGCCAACAATCATTCACCAAAGAATCACGTGAGATAGAAACTTTCTTATACACCTATACTTAAGCTTGCATACGGAGGAATCTCAAAAAAAAACAAAAGGAGTTATATGAAGTCTTTAAAAAGTAACGAATGAAGCTCCAAAGTTCGTAAGAAAATACAACATGCGTGAAATCGCGGTTCCAAGGTATTGTGAAGAGAATCAACTTAGATATGTTAAGGTTATTTCTTTTTTTTTTTGGCATGATTTATACGACACAAACAAAACGAGTAAATACACAATTTCCATAAATAACTCTATTCATAGAAATATTAGAAATGCTTATGTTCTCGATTTTCCATGTATCATATTATTCTATTATCGGTTCATGGGTCTCAAAAATAAGTAAGTTGGTAAAGTTTATTTCATGGTATTAATCAGAGGCATAATGGTCTTATGACATACCGAGAGATTTTATGAACATATTTCATATGCATTTCATGCATTTATACAAGCACATTGACCCATGACTATATATATATATATATATATATATATATATATATATATATATATATATATATATATATATATATATATATATATATATATATGTGTGTGTGTGTGTGTGTGTGTGTGGTGGGGGGGAAAGTTTATGGCGTTATATATGCACCACCACTTGATCAGCTGGTATATGTTGACGATTTTGCCCACAGTGGCCGATATGATATGATGGGATGCCTTAGAGGTTTGATGATGTTATAAACACATGTACCTATGCACGCAATGACATTCATATGCATATGCATGACACTATAATTATTTCATGAATTACAGAGTTATCCAGACTTACAGGTTGAGTTATTTACTCTATCTTCTATGTTTGTTATGTAATTATTTATGTGCCTTACATACTCGATACATTATTCGTACTGACGTCCCTTTTACCTGGGGACGCTGTGTTTCATGCCCGCAGGTCCCGATAGACAGGTCGAGAGCCCTCTAAGTAGGATATCAGCTTAGCGAAAGATATTGGTGCGCTCCATTTGCTTCGAAGTTGCTATTCGGTTAGTATGACTTAGACGTGTATTGTTTGGTACTATGTCCCGACCTTTATGAAAATTATGTATTGTTAGAGGCTTGTAGACAGATGTCATGTACGTAAAAGATTGTATGGTCTTGTCGGCATATGTTCAGTATACGAGTGGTTATTTTGGTCTTATAGGCCCGTATATCTTATGTGTAAGTTGGTGTCACATGTTGTATTCTACTTATTTTATGACGGTCTCCCAGCACAGTTATCTATGATAGTATGACATGAAAAGATACGTTATATTGGTACTCGGTTGAGTAAGGTACCGGGTGCCCATCGCGGCCCATCGGTTTGGATCATGACACGGGGAATAGATATCGTCGCCCCCCTTCCATCGTCCCCAGGTAAAGCTCAGTTTAGTTTATTTATGGCTGATTATTTTTCTAAGTGGGTTGAAGCATAGGCTTTCGAGAAAGTCAGAGAAAAAGAAGTTATAGACTTCATATGGGACCACATCATATGTCGACTTGGGATGCCCTCCGAGATCGTATCTGATAATGGAAAGCAATTCACTAGCAGCAAATTGGCCAAGTTTTTCGAGGATCACAAGATCAATGGAATCCTATCGACACCTTATCATCCCAGCGAAAACGGACAGGCCGAATCAACCAACAAAAACATTATTCAAAACCTTAAGAAAAGGTTGACCGATGCCAAAGGGAAGTGGAAAAGGTATTGCCTGAGGTTCTATGGACATACAGCACTACGTCGAAATCCAGTATTGGAGCAACACTGTTCTCGTTAGTCTATGGCACCGAAGCTTTAATCTGATCGAGGTCGGAGAACCAAGCATCAGGTTTTGACAATAAAAAGTCAAATAACGAAGCCATGAATATGAGTTTAGAACTATTGGACGAGAGACACAAAGCTACCTTCGTCTGTTGGCCGCTCACAAATAGTGGTTCGAAAGGTACTACAATCGAAGAGCCAATCTTCGACATTTTAATATCGAGGACTTGGTGCTAAGAAAGGTCACTCTCAACACTCGAAATCCAAATAAAGGGAAGCTGGGTCCAAACTTGGAAGGACCATAACAAGTTCTCGAAATTACTGGAAAAGGGTCCTAGAAGCTCGGTATAATGAACAGCAAACAACTACCGAGCAATTGGAACATATTGCACTTGAAACGATACTACTGCTAAGGTATGACCTTCTCCATTTTTCATATATATTTTAAACTAACCCCTACAGGTGATAGACTAGAGACAGCAATGGACTCTGCAACATGAAGACTTTAGGTTTGAAGGCACGCGTTGCACTTTTTTTCCCTTAAACCGGTTTTGTCCTGATTGGGTTTTCCGACGAGGCTTTTAACAAGGCAACCATTAGTCATGATAACTTGGAAGAATTCAACAGTATCCAAGCCGTCTTTACAGTCAACCTCGAATACTGTGGGGGCATTACCCTTTGATGTTAACTTTGTAGCAAGGAAATTACTTCGTAATAGCGGGGTCTCGATAGGTAAAGTTTGTTAGGGCCAAACAGTCGAATGAACCGTGCCCATATAGGTTACTCAAGCCCTAACATCAAACATGTACGCATGTGTAATCATCTATTGGAAGAAGTATTTTTTCTTGCCAATGTCTCATGCCTTAAAAAAATTTCTACTTCACAATTTCGTACTCGATCTATTGTGTAAACATGCTTAAGGGTCGATCGCAACCGAAATTCGAACAATTAACCCCCCCTCCCCCCTCCCCCACTCGGGGACTGCCGTCAGAAAAATAGACGGGATCAGATTATTAAAATCTCGAGAGTATAAGACCTTAAAAATATAGGCCACGGCCACCCCACTCGGGGCTGACACTTTGAAAAATATAATGGGAAAATGAGCCTGAGAGGCAAATACCAAACTAAAGGCTACGGCCAAATTGACACGGTTTAGAGATGTCCCAATTGCATAATAAAATAGGCCTTCGAATATTCTCATAAACCGGTTAAAAAATCTATCCTCGGCAAAATTACAAAGGGCCTCGACAGTATCAAGCCTCAAAAATGACTTTATTATTTCATGCTAAGGCATTATAAACTTTGTGAACACAAATGATGAACAAAAGGAAAACTTTAAAAGCCGAAAAGGATTAAAAAAAGCATTATATATATGATCGCTTTACAAAGGCCAGATCGGCCGAATACACAACTTACAAAAAGCCTAAGGGCTACTTTCACTTCAAGTTCGAGAAATCCTTCTCACTTGACTAAAAAGCCTAAGGGCTACCTAATTCTGAGTTCGTGCATGCCCTAAGTCGATCATTAAGCCTAAGGGCTACTTCAACTTGAGTTTGAATAAATTCTCACTCGGGGACTGTTTTTAAGCCTAACGGTTATTTTTTGCTCTCAAGTTCGAAAGAACGTCCTCATTTAAATAAAACCTGAGGGTTCTCTTATTTCTAATCCGAACAAGCACTCACTCGATCACAGAAACTAGCCAGTTCAGTCAAATTGCTTAAACCTCGAACCTATGAAAAATAATTTTATAAGGCATAAATGAAGCACAAATTCCATGAGTCAGAAATGAAATGAAAATGCATAAGACAAAAAGAGAGACCTTTATATACGTCAAAATGTTTTACAAGGGCAACATGGCCCGATTGGAATTTTATGCAAAAATCCAAAAGAAGAAACTAAATATTTAACCTTCCCCAGGAGCAGCATCTTCGCCCTCGGGGTCTTCTTTGCTCTCGGATTCAATCACGCTTCCGGAATCATCATCATCAGAAGAGAGCAATGCTTTGGCTTCGGCTTCGGCTTCAAGCTCTTTTGCATTTTTGATCTCGGCAGCAAGGCCAAAGTCGCGAGCTTGAATCTCCTAGAGAGTCTCTCTTCAAGACTGACACTTGGCATGCTTGGAAACCCAGTATGCTCGAGTCTAAGCAGCATCAGCAACTTCTTTCGCTCGAGCTTGGGTGGCTTTGCCATCAGATCGGTAGACGGCCACGATCACCTCAGCATCGACCTTAGCCGTTTCAACCTTAGATTTTTCCACTACAAGTTTCGTGACCAACCGAACCTGGAGCTCCTTAATTTTCTTGGCTTGTGCCAAGTTCTTCTCTCTTATGCCTTGGAGTTCATTTTCAACTGAGGATAACTGAGCTCGAGTAGCCTCTTTATCTAACGCAAGGCGGTCCATATTTTTCTTCCATACTATGGTCTCCGCCTTCACCTCATCTACCTCTCCACGGAGTTGCCCGATCACCTCGTGAAACCGCTAGACCTATGACATTGAATTATTAGCCATCACTCTCGAACTGAGGCCATAAGCATCTAAGACTTTTGTTACCTGCTCTGTCAATTTGCTCTGTTCTTTCTGAGCCACGGTCAGCTCAGCTCTGAGGCCCTTGATTTCTTCTTCTTTTTTCCTCACCGAGAAGTTTGAGAGAATTTTTCTCCTCTTTAAACCCTTGAATTTTGGCTTCATATTGGCTCAGCTCTCCTCGAGACCTAAAGAAAGCCTCATGATGAAGCACTGAGGCCTACACAAAATAGAAGATAAATAATTAGGAAAGAAGAGAAAAACACAAGTATGGAGACTGGTATTTAGGGCTTACCCGATTCAAAGCCTATTGGGCCTCATTGAAGAGACACAGTGTTCCCACCTCGTCCATCAGAACTTGATCTTCCTCGGTGTCCATACTTTGAAGGTAATTAGACACCCCTATGGGGACGGTAAAAACTCGTGCATCCTCCGGGATCAAAATAATGATTGTTCGTTTGCACTCGGGATTAACACTAGGGTCCGAAAATTGACTGGTCAATCTGAAACTCTTTTAAGATTCGCCCAAGATAATCCTTGGTACATCCAAATAACTCAAGCCAGCGACATCGTCGACCCTAGCGAAACAACCATGGAAAAGGTCCTCCCCTCTGAGGGCACCTTCTTTCTGAAGAGTCTTCATCGCCCGAGCCTCCCGAACTTCCTCTTCGGAGAATGAAGGAAGCGATGGGGAGTCTCCTATTTCTATTGCTCCAGGTAGATCTGTGACGACCCGGCCCGTCGTCATGAGAGTTACCGCCCCGTTTCCCCCTTATTGTGTTGTTTCATGTTCTATATCAGTATTAGAGTATATCGGGTGAATTTGGATTGATTCTGGTTAAAAATAAGGCATATAGCCTCTTAGAAGGGAGTTTGTTTCAGGAAAGTCAATCGGAAGTTGACTATGTGGTTAGAGGGCTCGTATGCAAATTCCGGTGGTTCGGTTAGTTTCGGGAGGTGATTTGTGACTTAGGGGAGCGATCGGAATTTAATTTGGAAGTCCGGTGTAGAAATGGGCTTGAATTGGCGAAGTTGGAATTTTGGCGGAATCCGGTTGATAGGTGAGATTTTGATCCGGGAGTCGGAATGGAATTCCGAGAGTTGAAATCGCTTCGTTAGGTGATTTTGGATGTGCCTGCAAATTTTTAGGGCATTCGGACATCGTTTGGTCGGGTTTTTTTTGCATGTTAGTTTCGGAAGTTTTAAGGAAAATTAGGCTTGAATCCGTGATAATTTGATGATTTTTGTGTTAACGGACGCATTTTTATGATTGGAACAAGTTCGTATGGTGTTTTAGAGTGGGTTGGTGTTTTTGGTTTGGGTCCCGGGGGCCTCGGGATGGTTTCGGATGACGAATCGGGAGTTTGGATGCTTGGAAATGCAGCAGATGTTAAGGCTTCTGTTGTTTCCGCATCTGCGGTTGAAGAGCCACTTAAGCGGTCCCGCAGATGTGGCTACGTGATCGCAAAAGCGGCCCTAGGTGGCCTGGGGTATTTCCGCAAAAGCGGACCTTGTTTCCGCAGGAGCGGTCTCCGCAGAAGCGCATGGTGACCGCAGAAGCGGTCTGGAGTATTATGGCTGGGACCGCAGAAGCGGTATATTGACCGCAAAAGCGTTTACCGCAGAAGCGGTGTAGGACCGCAGAAGCGGTGTAGGACCACAGAAGCGGTCAAGCGGGATTTTAAGTTAAATTGGAGAAGCGGTTATTTGGACGCAGAAGCGGTTATGGGAACCGCAGAAGCGAAAAGTCTGAAGGGTTTAATGAGACCAGTGTATTCGAATTTCAGAAGTTAGAAATCATTTTGGGGTGCGAACTAAGGCGAATTTTGGGCGATTTTGAAGAGGCTTCGTAGGAG
>MU788674.1:34394-44597 GCA_026770625.1 Nicotiana glauca
TTGAAATAAGCTAAAAAGTCTAATGGAAACAAAAAAATATTGTAAGAAGATGAAGAATATACTGGGAAAGCACGTGGGGGCCAGAAAAAAAGATATAACGCCACTTTTTATAGCGTTATATAACGTGTGTCAGATTTTTTTTATATAACGCCAGAAAACCTGGCGTTGTATATTAACGGTTCAGTTACCGTTATTATACAACGTCAGGTTTTCTGGCGTTGTATATATAATGGTTATTTTTTCTTTTACACTTATTTGTGTCTTTTGAGTCCAAAATAACAATATTTTGGTTCCGGACTCCGATCTGGAGGCCCTATTTCAGCACCAGCCAGCTAATATATGGAGCTGATATTTTTTTGATATGAAAATCTTTCGTGCTCCAATTGGCATATATGTAATATCGACTTTAAGTCATTTTCCTTTTAGAAAATTGTACCCCAAAAAAAAAAGAAGTTAGATAATCAAACTCTAAAAGGCATGTTCATAAAACAAATAAAAAAGAACATATTACGTCCGGTGAGGTACATTCAGTAAAAAAACATAATGGAAATATTCACTTTCCATTGCCAGGCATAGAATTTGCGTCACTGCTACCTTATCAGAAAGCTAGGAAACCACTTGCTATATAAGCAGCCAATGAGCTAAGCTCCGCGGGCTAATATCCACGTACGCATATCTGATCAATGAAAATATTGTAGCACTTAATAACGTATAACGTATGGTAAATATACTCAATATTTTATCAAATATAAGAATGCTCTTATATATCTACTTTCATTTACCTTTAAATTAAGTTGGTGATTTTCCCAAGCTAATCAAAACTGTGGTAATAGAGAAAGCTAAAAGTTACAAACACTTAATTTTATTAGGATTAACTTTACAATTAATTTGGCTGTTGCAACTTCACCATGTAATACTTAGGTTCAAAATTCCGACACCATATCACCTTCTACATCCCATTTTTCTGCTACTCAAGAATTCATCTTAAATCAAAGATAAAATTTTAAGAAGAAAAATTATAAAGAAAAAGGTACTCTTTTAGTCTTTATAATTAAGTTGCGTATTTTAGTACCATCAGAATAGACACAACTAAAGTATACCTTTTCTGTTGTTCCAGCTCAGAATAGAAGCATGTACCTATATTATTTGTTCGTGCTTGTTTCAGTGTGGGCCTATAATAAATGAGCTCAATTATTGCCCCGTAATCTTTTCTCGATCGATTTTTCCTTTGTGCATGAACTTTATTGTGTACTATTTTCGAGGGTTTCTCAACTCTATAAATTTGCATGTGACCTTCACAACAAGAGCACATACCTAAAACACAAACTAAAATTGAAATCAACCGAAGAGAGAAAGAGAGTTATGGCTGCCATGAAATTGAATCCTACAATTACAGTAGTATTCGTGATGGTAACTTTAATGGTTCTTATTTTGGCAATTTCAAGCTATGCAGCAGATGGTGACTCCTGTACGGATCACTGCGCCATAAGCTGCGCTTTCTGTAATGGCAAGCCTCAATACAACGTTTGCTGCATCAACAACTGCTGCCCTTCCTTCCGCAGCTCCATCCTTTCTAATTACCTTCGTATTTGAAAATGGACATTCGGATCATGCACATGAACAAGAAGATAATCTGCGATCTTTCTCTTTTCCATTTCTTTGTTGTTTAGAATAAATCTGCAGTGAATAAATTTACCAAAACTCTGCAGAGTTTGAGGGCGCTAGAGGGGTTGTGCGTGTGCACAACTCCAACGCCCTCTCTAGACATCTACGTACCTTATAATCATGTATGTTGGAAATGTCGCCGGCCATTCCTTTTGTATTTCCTTTCTTCTTGTTCAGCAAATATGATGATCCTGTTATGTTTCGAGGTGCTACTCGTTCTCACGAACCAATAATCACAAACTCCCTTCCACTTCCTAACAATCTTCCGGAGAAATGATCAAGCATGCATATTTGTGAAGGAAGAAGTTTATTAGTGCCACTAAAAGAATTAATGATAATATATTTGAGTTAATTGATAACTTCATTACTCCTTCTCAACCTTATTTTACGAGGAAAAGTAAAATTCAGATTGAGACGAAGAACATAGAGTTCGACCACCATGTGTTTAAGCTATTTGAGACTAAGGATTTAATTGCGTTTACCCTTCAAATGGATAACAATTAAATTTTACGCGGTTTTAAGGATATGTGGATTGATTCAACACAAATAACCAAATTAAATTCAAAAAACTAATTGCCGAAAAAATCGACCAAAGGTGGTCGTATTTTTTCCGGCCAAAGTTGGTCGGTATTTTAATTATGTAATTAAAAATGCACCACTGGTGCATTTTATTTTAAAACTGTCTTTTATTTCATTTATACTCTTTAATTATATTTTCGCGTGAAAATAACCGACCAAAGGTGGTCGATTTTTTAAAATGACCTCCCGAATTAACTGATCGATTTCGGTCGGCTTTTTTAATATTAATTTTAATTTATTTTAAATGAAAAACCGACCAAAGTTGGTCAGTTTCTTGAAAAATAAATTTTGAGACCGACAAAAGTTGGTCGGTTTTGTAAAAAAAAATTAAAAAATAAAATATTTTAAAAAACCGACCAAAATTGGTCGGTCAACCATGGTCGGTTTTTGCGAAATTTCTAACAGTGATTGTATTGTTACAGCCCGGCACGTTTGGTTGAACAGTAATTTTGTCCTCGACCTGACCCTTGGTTCGAAGTTAATCGTGAATAAAGAACAACAGTAAAATAAGAACTTTGCTAGCTAGAATGCAAAAAACTGAATATATATTGCCTTGGTATGCGTGTTATAATGTGTCCTATCAAAGAAAAAACTTCCCCTTTTATATATTTGGAGAGTTTCACCCCTAGTATAAGTCTAAAAAGGTAAAAATCTTCCTCCCTTGTTAATTACTGATCCTTAACTGTAATCGAGCGAGATCTGCGCCGTAATATCCGATTGGTTGCGGATATCACGACCCTCTATCGGTCGCCTTCAACCGTTCATTGCACTTTTCGAAGTCTCACAACTCGTCTCGAGTCCGGGATGCATCGTTTTATCAGGTCCGATGGCGGGCCTCGGTACAAAGAGTTTACAACTTCAATTTTGATCTCATATATTTATGCTCTTACTTCATTTGATCCACCGAAAAATTGGGGTGTGCGTTATCCCCTATTTCACTCGTATACAGATAGTCCCCTCGTTTTCTAGAGAGTAGGTTTACCGAAATAATAGGAAACGATAGATGAACCCCGGTTTCTTCCTTCGTACATTATGACCAAGGTGACGGATAAATCGAAACATCCCGTCAGTCGCGTCGTTCTAACTTCGGACATGTGTCGGTCATTGACTGGTTGTTTGAGAATGTGAAAGGCCGCGCATTGATTGCATTTTTCCCTATAAAAGCCTAGATCTTTTATACTTCTTTCACTTTCCGATCCTAGCTTTTACCTTCCAATTTTCTAGCGGCTTTCAACCTTTTCAAATCTTCATATCTTCATCTCTAATCTTCAAACCTTCATATTTGTTCTTAGATTTCCAACCCGGACCTTCATATCTTCATCCTACCTTCAAATCTTCATACTCTTTCGTCAGATCTGCATATTTTTCCTTCGGATCTTCATATTCTCTTCAAGCCTTCATATTTCCCTTCAAATCTTCATATTCTCCTGATCACGATGGCTAAAACTTCTAAGTTCGTGCCTCAACAGGCTGCCTCTTCAGCTTCCTACCCGGTCGCAGACACCGAGGTGTCCGCTCCTAAGGTGGCTCTAGAGCCCCCATGAAGAGTTTCATACCCGGGGGTTTTTCTATCGAGGATGACTTCAAGGTCGAGAAGGCCTCTAGACAACAAGACCGAGGTAGGAAGCATCGAGATACATATGCTTTGTCACTGAAAAACCCTATCCATAGTCCGAGTGGATTGTAAGTGGGAAGGTAAGGACGTGGTCATCCTTGGGCCCAATAATGTATAACTACTGACGTGAAGGGGTATCTGAGTGTTTGCACTTACCCCTTTATGCTCGCCCATGTGGATCCCGTAGTTCTTGCTTTCTACAAGAGGTACGAGGTGTACCTTGCGCAAATCCACCCATCTTTCTGGAGGATTGTGATCCTGTTGCGCCCCTTCGTAAATAATACTAAGTCCCCCTGATTCACCGTTGACCACCTACTTCCCGTGTACAGTCCCCAAATCTTTCGAGGGGGACTGATCAAGCTCGTCTGCTGAGCAATCAAAGATTCTTTCTCGAGCATTGATGAGGACCGAGACCGATGTTGGTAGAGGAGGTTCATTCAGTTGAAAATCTAAGACCTGATTCCCCCCAAGTTTTTGTTGTTCCCCGAGGAGTGGAACGCATCTCGTAAGTATTGTGTTTCTTGGGTATTTCTTCCTTCTTATTTTTTTCTCATCACTTGTGTTTGTGGCCGTGCTACTGTTACTCGAGTTCCAAATGTAATTCCCTGATTAAAGGAGTGGATTGAGGGGATCTGTAAGCAGATGCCTTACTCCGAGTGCGCGTGGCACAAACTTTCAAAGGGCAAATGGGATGCTCGTTCTCATGGTGAGGTTCTTCCCTGAAATAGTTACCATCACGTTCTTAACTTATATTGTGCTAACTTTTCTCTTTTTCTTACAAGTCTACCTAAGACCACTGAACTTAGGTCGCTTGATGAGGACGAGGATCCGTCTTTCCTGCCGAGCCCTCCGTCTCAAGACAGCACGTGGCTTCTACGAAGGAGGAGAAGAAGAAAAATAGGAAGAAGTCCTCGGCTTCCCCGGACCCTGAGGGCAAGAGAAAGAAGAGGGCGGCCACCCTGGCCCGGAAGCCCAAGAAGAATACCAAGTCCAGGGCACCGGACTCTGGCTATCTCTACCGGCTCAGGGATGAGTCCAAAGAATATGACATCTTTTTCGCTCATGGATCGACCCCCAATGGGGAGCATTCAACAGCTGAGAAAGGGGACCACGAGGTCGATCCCCTCCCGGGACCTAAAGGGCGATACAGGATGAGGCCTCCCAAGAAGCTGATCCTGCTTTGATGGAGATGATCAGCGTCATCGACATCATAGAGGTGCCCTCCTATACCGAGTCCATGCTCGAAGAGGCCTAAGAGGGCAACGAAAAGTCAAGTGAGGGAGTACAGGGTTCAGATGACCCCCTCAACTCTTTTTTTTACGACATGGACATGTCTACATTGGAAGATTTTTCCAGGCTGGGTCACTTGGAGATCCCGAAGAAGGACGTGCCCTGAGGAGCTGGCGTCTAAGTTTAAGCCCGAAATTGGTGGAGAAGTTTCCCGCATCGAGTGTGGACCCACGGAAAAAGAGAACAATTGTTCTTATAGTCCCGGAGGATGCTCGGGTCCTATCTGCTCCGGTGGGCGTAGCCAGCTACCTCTGATGCATGGTCACTGAGGAGGACCAAGCAAAGATGAATGAGGTAGGCACGTCAAGCCTTTTCAATTAGGCGCAATAGGCATTGAACCGGATAAGGCACCAACACTTTATACCTCTTTATCAATTCCACTTAAGTTTTTGGTGTCTCTTACTACTTCCATTATTTTATAGGACTTAGTGCTTCACCACGAAAGATTCCTCCGGCACTATTTGGAAATCAGCCAGCTCGAGTTTGAGGATAAAGAGCAAGATCGGAAGAATAATATATATATATATATATATATGTTCCTTAGTGAGTAGCAAGACCAGACCCTTAAAGGACTCCTGAGGCTTCAGGTCGAGCTGGAAAAGGCTCAGAAGGAGGCTTCGATCTTGAAGAGGGAACATGCCGACCTGGTTAAGAAGGTAAAAGTCTTTGAAGCTAAAAATGAGGAGCTAGTCGTGGTGGTTAACAACACAACTTTGCAGTCCCAATAGAAGATAGACCTGATCACCCAGTTGTAGACAGAGATAGACAAGGTCAAGGCCATGGCCGAAGTGTGGAAAGGTAGGATGGACCTGCTGGCCTCAGAGAAGGAAATTGCGAAGGTGGATCTGGCATCGATTGAGAGCCAACTTTGGATGGCGAAGGAAAAATCCGACAAGTGGTCTCGGCTGAACGATGATCTGCGGGCATAATTGAGCTCGGCCGTCGTGAAACGGGATGATCTCGGAAGAGAATATGCGGCATTGAGGTCCAACTTCGACACAATATTTGTTGATGCCAAGGAAATAGTGGCCCAGTACAAGACCGATATGGAGGCAGCCAAGACCTGCCTAAGGACAAAGACCGAATATATGAAGCGGTTGTCCCGAAGGGAGACCCTCGAAGAGATCCACGCCTGGGGCATGACCTATCGGCTGAGATAGAAAAATCTAAAAGGCTCGAGGTCGAGGAAAAGAAGCTCTATGAGATAGAGGATGTCAACGGCTCGAAGTGTTTTGAGGGCCCTGAAGGATTTGAGGGTTCCGACGGTTCTGGCGACGAGTTGGGCCCTGGCAAAGACCAGGTGTAGATGCCTTAGTACTCCTCCAGTTTTTTTTTCTTTCTGTATTTTTTTATTTACTTTGAGGTCATTATATCGGGCCTTTGTAAATATATTTTGGAATATATATAAGATTTTTCCCTTTTCGACAATATTTTACTTTCCAGCATCTTCTTGTAATTTTTATTCGCATATTGTTTTTGATACCTTAGCATAGGAATGGATTTAGTTCTGGGGCATTCATTTTTCAAAGGTTTGAACGAAGCCTGACTTCTATGCCACTTTATTTGCTCGTGGCTACAAACCCTTGGTGAAACCGAGGTTTCCAAGATGCTTAAGAGTTTTAGACGATATTTTTTCCAAGGGTAACCTTTTAGTAGGTTTTAAATTTATGTAAATGCCTTATTCTTTGGTTACGGGCTTCGGACATCTCCGAGCCATTTTTAGGGTGGCTATAGACTATTATATTTGGTAACCGCCTAATAGGTTTGGTGCCTTCGGGATTCGATCACTCAAGTCGTTCGAATTTTCTTCGGGCGATAGTCCCCGAGTAGGAGTAGCCCTTGGGCTTGATAGTCCCCGAGTAGGGGTAGCCCTTGGAATCGATAGTCCCTGAGTAGGGGTAGCCAGTGGGCTCTAGGTTCTGGATTTGAAGAAGTAAATAGTGCGTGATAGCAAACCAGAATTTTCTTTCATTTCTCAGTGTGCAAGGTACACGATCGAAAGCGCATAAAGACTTGTGTCATGGCTAGAGTGGACTGTCTGAGCAAGGTTCATACGACTGTTTGGACTTTACAACGAATCCTAACTACCAAGACTTAGCGTTCAGCATACAAAGGTTTCTTTTTTCCTTGCTAAAAAACTTATCCGAGGGTGATGATGGCCCCCAGTATTCGAGGTCGGACTCGTGAGGGCTTGGATACTGTTGATACAAAGTGAAAGATCATTGACTCCGGTTAAATACCGGTGTATGAATCTAAGTTAGCACGTCTTATTGTTGCCTCTTTAAAAACCTTACCGAAAAACTCAATTTGGGACAAAATCGGTTCAAGGGAAAAAGAGCGCAATGCGTGCTTTCAAATGTAATAGTCGCATCTGTCCTTGGCCATTTATCTGCAAGTGTTAGTTCGACTTATAACATGATTAATGAGTAATTGATTTTGTACCTTATCAGTAGTACCGCTTTAAGTGTGCCACATTTCAGTTGTTCGTGTCACGACCCATTTTCCTAAACAAGTCGGGACAGGCACCCAATCACTAAACATGACCGAGCGAACCATCTGCGCTTATCAAATATATTATAACTTCAAACTTTATATGCAATAACGCAATACTATAAACAAATACTTTTAATTAATTTAAATAACTAAAATAAGCCAACTCCAAAATTTTGTTTGTAGTACACAATGAAGTACTGCCAAGTTATTATCAAAAATATCTGAATCATAACCCATCGACTGTGTCTATGAAGCCACTATTGATAAACTGATGCATTACTCAGGACATGAGATTTGCTGGCCAGTTCTCTAAGTAAATAATGAAATGTCTAAATAAAGATGACTCTAAGTAATACTCTGATAAGTTAGTATCTTACCAACTTATATCCTCTTAATATTTAAACTTTTGCGTAATTTTGGAAGGAAACTAGGACATATTCTTAGGTTTATTAGCAATTTTCAGGTGTCATATGATTTGGAGAAGAAACGGAAGAAATCAATTCAAATTGTGCCAAAATGAGGAAAAATGACTAGTGGGCATGTACTCTTCGCGATCGCAGAGTTCTGAACGTGATCACACTAGTTTGTGGAAATATGCATCACGATCAAAGTGCTTTTTACGCGATCGCGCTTCAAAAACTGGGCACCAGCCTAGTTTGTTCTATGTGACCGCAAAGTGTTGTCTGCGATCGCAGAAGTTCTAAACTTGACTCTACGCGATCGCAATCTATATCTCGCGATCGCGGTGAAGTAAATCTGGGCGAAATCTGGGCAGAAATGGAATTTCACATTTTTTATCCTCAAACCATTTAATACCCGACTAGGCTCATTTGTAAAGGATCTTTTGGCTTATTTTCAGTTCTTAGGACTAGAGAGAACAAGTTTTGGAAGCTAGGGCTTTGCGCACACTCTTTGGTCTTGAAGATTGAAGCTTTTGGTTGAGAATTTCTTACCCATTTATGTTGCGTTCTTCATTTCCTTGCTTTGCATTGTATATCTAAGTGTGTAGTATTTTATTCAACACTTGAATCTTATTTATGGAAATATTCATGTTTAAAGTGTGGATTAAATACCTTGTTGTGCTTATGTATTGAATGATTTTTATTTATTTATGAAGTGAATTGTTGTTACTTTAATCATTCTTGTTCTTTAATGTTTCCAAAAGGATTAGCTAACCCTAGTTCTCACCCATTAACTCCGAATTAATTTTGGAAAAGATAATTTGGGGTTGGGAAAGATTAATTAACAATAACTTGAGGCGTTAACCCTCATTTTATAGATGCTACCTAGGGATAGGATTGAACTACTTGTAGCCATTCCGGGTGTGCTTAATTTTCTAATTATTTTAGGAATAATTCAATTAGGAAGTATTGTTAGCCTTCGGAAGAAGCTAATTAAGAATTATTATCCGTGGTTAATTAACATAAACTCGCTCATATTTGTAAAATCATGAAATACATAGGATCGTTACTTGAGTGTAATTCCCGATGCAATCATACTTGTAGCCATTAAATATTTACTTGCTTTCTAGGTTAGTTTACATTTCTGCATTTAGGTATAAACATTTTCAAAACCAAATTCTTATTGTTTGGCATTAAGAGATAAGCGATAATTTTCGTACATTCCTAATCACCTACACATTGTTCTCTGTGGGATTCGACTCCGACTCATAGTTGGGTAAATTATATTGTATGTGACCATGTCTATTACTTTTTAATAGTGGATTTGGACGTCACCAAAATTGGCGTCATTGCCGGGGAACAATTTGGCGTAATTTAGGTTGTTTGAGAAATAAGCGAAAGTACTTTGGTTCAAACTTGTAAATATTTGTGTGATTATTTTTCTTACCTTGGTCTATTTTTCTTGTTTATTTCTTGCTAATTTTCTTATTTTTGAAAAATGGCATCGTATAATGAAAATTAGTCGGATGGTAGTTGTCCATACTTTGATGACCCTTGTCATTATTGTGGAGAACCACGCTCGTGGCAAAATTGTTTAAATTCTCCTGAGGGTAGATTGTGCACACAATCTCAAACCCATGAGTGGAGTATTTGTGATAAGTGTGGTGCCAAAATGGTCATTGGGATGATTGTGATTATTTGTTATTCCCTTCCCCAAGCCCCCGCTAAGATGATTCTACTTTTTGTGATGAGAATTATAGGGATATGGAAGTGGAAGAAGTTGAGCATGGCCAAAGTGGAGAGTTCAAGCTTATGTTGGAGTGCTGACTTGAAGGAGGAAACAAAGAACAAAGTGTCTTGGAGGAGCTTTTGGAGAATAGTCTCCAAAATGACTTGGCACTTGAGAGGTTGCACTCACAAATGGGAGAAATGCTTGAAGCTTTAGAGGTCCAAAAAGCCTCGGAAGTTAATAAAAGCCAAAAATTGCCCTTAGATTTGGAAGCCGAAAATCCTCCCTTGGCACGTGATCAAAACCAAGAAGAACTCTCAAATGCCCAAAATGAGAAGGTGATGCTCATGTTGAAGACCATTCTTGAAAATGAGGAGAAGCACAACTTTGCACTCGAGGACTTGAAACAAGGCTTGAATTACAATGATGAA
>MU788674.1:44967-73896 GCA_026770625.1 Nicotiana glauca
TAATCAATGTATTTAATACAAAACCGGTAGAAATCACTTACCCCATGCTTGATGACGAAAATGACGCTCAAAGCTGCTCCAAAAATCGCTCCCATGGAAAAAAATGAAATGAAATGAGCCCAAATCGGATTTTTAAAACATTCTGCCCCAGTCATTTTCCGCTTCTGCGGTCCCGCTTATGCGGACAAAAATCCGCTTCTGCAGTTCCAAACGACCCCAGGTTTTTCCGCTTCTGCGGTCTTACCCTCCGCTTCTGCGGTTCCGCATCAGCGGATTATTGACCGCTTCTGCGGCTACCTGGCCTGCCTCCCTTTCCACTTCTGCGAGATAAAGACCGCATCTGCGGTCCCGCTTATGCGGTCCAATAACCGCAGAAGCGGTTATGACAGAAGCNTAGGCCCACTATGCCCACCAACTCGAGAGTGTGGAAGGAAGCCAAGAAGAGTCCAATTCCGAGGAAGAAACTGAGCTTTACTATGAGGATTCAAGAATTGAATATCCGCCAACCGACTCCATGAGTGTTAATGATGCCGAGAAAAAAATGGAATTAGAGTCAACCGGTATAAATAAAAATTTGGTTGAGATTGACTCTAGTCCAGGGGAAAAAGAGGAGGTCAAAATCCGAGAAAAATTGCAAGTTGAAGGTTTGAAGTCACACTCCAAGCATTTTTCAACATTAGAATTGTGTGGCGATATGGGAATTGAACTACACAAGACAATAAGGAATTGTGAGGAGGAAAGGCAACAACCATACATCTTACGATTTGAGGAAACAAGAAAGCAAAATGACATTCCTCTCATGAAATCCAAGAAGTGAAAAATGAAGAATTTAAGGCTTGGCTTGATCATCAACCTACCATCCCCCATCGCTCATGTTCACAAGCTTGATTCCAAGGTAGGTCCCCAATTCATATCATCCAAGTGGCGAGAAAAGTGGTAAAGTTGAGTTGCTTCATTCCACGATGTTAAATGCGGCGCTTGGTGGGAGGCAACCCATTATTTTCAAAATTTTTGGTCGTTTTTGAAATTTTCTTTTTTAGAATAGCTTACAATATTATTTCTAACCAATCTACCAAGTTTTAGATTTGTCACAACCCCATTTCCCAAACCCGATCGTGATGGCGCCTCTCGTGAAGACAAGGCCAGCCAGACCATCTCAGAACACCACGTAAAGCAGTTATATAACAGTTCGAATATGAATTAATCAATATAAATACAATCCAATACAACCCGACCGGGGTGTCACAAGTCACGAGCATCTAGGAGGGTCCTTATTACAATTTTAAAATATATAATACATAGAGTAAAATCTGGAAAACAAGAAGAANTACTCGAGGCCCCCGGGACCCCAACCAAACATACCAACCAATCCCAAAATACATTCCGGACTTGCTCAAGGCTTCAAATCACGTCAAACAACACCAAATCACGAATTACACCCCAAATCCAAGTTTTTGAACTTTAAAATTTCTAACTTCTTTTTCCGATGTTTAAACCTATCAAATCACGTCCGATTGACCTCAAATTTTGCACTCAAGTCATATTTGACATTACGAACCTACTCCAACTTCCGGAATTTGATTCCGACCCCGATATCAAAAAGTCAACCCCCGGTCAAACTTTCCAAAACCTTCAACTTTCTATCTTTAGATAAATGGCTTCAAAATGGTCTACGAACCTCCTAATTCACTTTCGATCGCGCCCCCAACTCCAGAATCACTATAAGGAGCTATTCACAGTCTCGTAATTCCAAACGGACTTTGATAACATTGAAATTCTCTTCAAGCCAAACTTATAGAATTTCTTCTAAAATGCTAACTTNCAAACCGGCCTCCACGCGCGTCAAATCTAACCAAAATCATAAGGAATGCATTATACTATTCTAATGGGACAACACCCAATCGAAAATAATAGAAATATGACAAAAATCTCGAAACTAGCAAAACTCGAGCCCCGGGCCTGCTTCTCAAAAAATTACGAAATTTACATTTCCGGAATCCTCGTCTCGCCAAAAGTCCGTACATACCAAGAACTCCCAAATCGGACCACAAATGGCCCTTCAAATTCCAAATTTAGAATTTTTACTTCANAAGGTCGTTTACTCAAAAATCCAATCCTAGTTTATTTTTTCAACTTTAAGCTTCTCAAATGAGAATTCTCATCTAAATTTAACTTCGATCTTCTTGAATTTAAATTCCGACCATGCGAACAAGTCATAATACCTGAAATGAAGCTGTTCATGGCCTCCGACTGCTGAACGGAGCGCTAGTACTCAAAACGACCGGTCGGGTCGTTACACGCTACTGACCCGCTATCGGGTGAACAGTACCTGCAACTGCACGTGAGGTGCAGGGAGTAAAGTGAGTACTTCCAACTCAGTGGTAATAAGAGCGAATAATATTTGAGCGATAAGAAAACATGTATGAGCACTCCAAAATGCTATAACAGACAGTACAACCCTTTTAGAAAAATAGTGAAAACCATAACACCGAGAGAATCCTTTAGAAAATCTCAAGCTCAGTTAAAATCTCTTTTGAAAACATGCCTGTTCAACAGTTGCGAAAAATAATTTCGACAAGCAGGAAATAATTAGAAATCTGCCCCTCGGGCTCAGTATCAACCTCTCAATGCAGCATCAGCCCCCGCGGGCTCACTCCCAACTCACAAAGTACAACCTCAGCCTCTTGGGCTCAGCACTCCCAACTTACCAAGCACAATATCAGCCTCTCGGGATCAGCACTCCTTAATACGTAACACCATAGTATTTGGTCAACAAGGCAAGTAATAACATGTATGCCAATGATATATGAGTGCTAAATGTCATGCCACGTAGTACAAACAGNGTCATGTATTTAACTCATAAAACTTACCTCTAATCGATTCCCAGTCGAAACCCTCTTAATCCCTCGCCAAAAGCTCCAAAGATGACCAAAAATGGTGAAAGAAATGAGCTTGGTCGTGGATGAAATAACCCTTAAAACAATTCTGTCCGCCCAGCTCTTCCTCTATGCGATCGTAACACTACTAATGCGATCGCATAGCACAAATTCAAACCTCCCAAAAATCCTCTTACGCGATCGCACAACCATCTCCGCGTTCGCATAGAACAAACATTGCCAGGGACCCCAGGTCCAAATTGCACTACGCGATCGAAACCCCCGGAATGCGAACGCAGTGACCAAAATTCCATACCTATGCGATCGCACAGCCCTTTACGCGATCGTATAGAGCCAATCTGTGACCTCTCCAAAACCTTCTATGCGATCGCATGAATCCATCCGCGATCGCATAGAACAAAAGTTCTTTGCAATTTTTCTGCTGCATTTTCCAACTCAAAAATTCCCGTTAGCCATCCGAAATCACCCCGAGGCCCTCGGGACCTCAACCAAAAGCACAGATATGTTCTATTGCCTCATTCTAACTTGCTCGAATTATCAAAACGCCATCGTTAACATCAAAATCCTAAATTTTCATCAAATCAAAGCCTAAGTTTCTTAAAAACTTCCGAATTGCACATTCGATCAAAAACCCAACCAAACGACGTCCGAATGACCTGAAAATTTGCAGACATATCCAAAATCACCTAACGAAGCTACTACAACTCTTGGAATTCCATTCCGACCCTCAGATCAAGATCTCGCCTATCAACCAGAATTCGCCAAAATTCCAACTTCGCCAATTCAAGCCTAATTCTACACTGGACCTCCAAATTCAATTCCGATCGCACTCCTAAGTCACAAATCATCACCCGAAACTAGTCGAATCATCGGAAATCCATTCCGAGCCCTCTAACTCATAAGTCAACATCCAGTTAACTTTTTCAAACTAACATTCTCTTAAGGAGACTAATTGTCTCATTTCCAACCAAATTCTATCCGAATTACTTCAAATTCACCAAACACATATAATGAAACATATAGAAGCATAAAATGGGGAAAACGGGGCGGAGATACCTGAGATGACGGGTTGGGTCATTACAACACTTTTTGGAGTTAATTTGAGCAGGTCGGGGTGACCGGGCAGCCACAAACCAGTAGCTACAGGAAATTGCAAAGAATCACGATCGCATGAGAATCCACACATTTGTAGAATATGAGAATTCTCTGCCCCAACGCGATCGCAGAATATCTCACGCGATCGCACACTTTTGGTAATTTCGTTCTACCCGAACGCAGTGATCACCACGCGATCGCGATGTATGGTAAGTTTCTGAGGATTAAAACCACTGAAGGTTAATAACTCGCCCATTTTCACCCAAACAAAGAACAAAACTCCTATGCTCTCCTTAACCCCCAAAAACAGTCCCAAAAATCAAGTAAGCTTCAATTCCATTGCATCAATCCTTCATTATCTTCCAGGTATGTCACTTCCCACCTCCATGCTCTGTTTAATTTCAATTATTATGGTGTATTAGAGGATGGGCAGCCTTATTTTCAAATTTTAGGGCTTGAATTTTGTTTATTTTGTAAAAGGTCATTGTTGGATTCATTTTGTGTGCTTGCTTGCTGTGAGAGATTGGTTGAGAGAAAGAGAGTTTCTTTGTGACATTTTGGGTGTAAAAATCCTTGGGTTGTTGGTGTCTACTTGCTAAGAAAATAAGGGCATACAACCTGTTCACTTAAATGACCATTTGTCTGGGTGAAGAAGATGACCATCGCAATGCCTCATTCCGCAATCGCGTAGGTCTAAATCTGCTAAGTGCCAAAATTCTTCATCGTAATTGCGTAAAAGCTTTTGTGATCGCGTAGCTTTACATTGCATTCTTCTCCACGATTGTGTGACCATGTCTGCAATCGCGATTCACTGCTGCCTAGGCAGAAAAATAGTAGCTTCTCCAATTCTATTCCTACAGCTTTCTAACCTGTTTCTTTGGCCTAATTACCTCTAAATGCAATGTTGTAAGTGCCCATATGGTTGTTTGAGATGTATACCTTTTTTAGGTATTTTGGGCTATAAAATGGATTCAGCAACAAATGAAAATGTGCAACAATATGCCGTACAAGCTGCCACAGAGGATTATTATGATGCTGACACATTCTCATCCCTTAGATGCTCTCAATGTTATGACAAACAACTCTCCAAAAGCATGATTAGGGAAAGAGGCATCCTCCTGACCGACCTTGAGGACCGATGGCCCGAGTTCCATGGGAGATTAGTCACAAGTGGATGGGTTTACTTTGCAGAAGAGCCCAGGACATCCAACTATGAAGTCGTAAGAGAATTATATGCAAATGTTGTAGAGACGGACTTCAATAATGAGTTGGTGGCTACTGTCAGAGGCAAAGAAGTCCATTTTTGTCCAGAATTGATCAATGCACACTACAATCTCCCAAATGCTAACAATTAGGTGTAGGGAGTTGGGTACCCAGTGGCTCATCACTCATTTGCATGGTGGACATGTGCCAAACTGGATAAAGAATCACACCAAGATCGAGTCTTCAGAATTCACTGCGGAGGCCAAGAGAAGAAAGGGTGGTAAAACATTCTTGCGACAACCATGTTACAAGCCACTCATGTGGCACCGTACCTCCCTAAGTAATATAAAGTATAAAAATAGGCTAAAAGCCTAAGTTTGGGGGTGGAGGTTGGAAAAGTTATAATATGGAGGCTTCTCAAAAAGTGAAAAGTGTTGTAAAAAAAGAAGAGAAAGTATGAATAATGGGAGACTAGGTAATATAAAAAAAAGAGAAGGAAGGGTGGGAAAAATTTCTTGAAGGAAGTGGACTTTAATTGTGAAACAAGTGTAGAGGTTAGGGAGGTTTTGAGTCACTCGTACCAAATTGTGCCATACCTTAACCAAAAGTCTAAACCACAACTCTTTAAGTCCTAATTGATTTTGAACCAAGTATGTCTATATTAGTGGAGAAATACATGAAGGGCAAGCCTATGGTACTACTTGTGTGCATTTGAATATCTTTGAGAGAGAGAGAGTTGATCATTTCCTTTTATCAATCCCATTGATGTCTTGAATCAAAATTTGTGAGTTTGGGATTCTCTCTTAAAGTGTGAGGGCACATGAAATTTGAGTTGTGAATTTAATCTCATTTTCAATTGGGAGGAATGAGCGAAGGAAAACAAATGTGATGGAGAGGCAAATTTTGAGTCTTTAGTGTCCTGACTTGGTTGCTACTTTGATTAATTTAGTGTTGAGCACTTGATTGAAAAGAAAAAAAAATATGTGAAAAGTTGGTGATTCATATGCCTTAGATTAATTGTTGGTACCAACCGAAGTTACTAGATTGTGCTTAAAGTGGTCCTTTTTGACTTGCAATGATATTTGGTTTGCCATTGAGCGTAAATGATGATTTGAATGAAGGATGTTCTTAGTTTTTGAATTGCATGAGGACAAGCAATAGTTTAAGTTTGGGGATTTGATTATCTCCTCTTAATATTTAAACTTTTATGTAATTTTGGTAGGAAACTCGGACATATTCTGAGGTTTATTGGCAATTTTCAGGTGTCATGTGATTTGGAGAAGAAACAGGAGAAATCAAGTCAAATTGTGCCAAAATGAGGAAAAAAGACTGCTTGGCAATTACTCTTCACGATCGCAAAGTTCTGAATGCGATCGCACTAGTTTGTGGAAATATGCATCGTGATCGCGCTTCAGAAACTGGGCACCAGCTTGGTTTGTTCTATGCGACCACAAAGTGTTGTCTGCGATCACAGGAGTTCTAAACTTGACGCTACGCGATTGCAATCTATATCTCGCGATCGCTGCAAAGTAAATCTGGGCGAAATCTGGGTAGAAATGGAATTTCATATTTTTTATCCCCAAACCATTTAATACCCGACTAGGCTCATTTGTAAAGGATATTTTGGCTTATTTTCAGTTCTTAGGGCTAGAGAGAACAAGTTTTGGAAGCTAGAGCTTTGCGCGCACACTTTGGTCTTCAAGATTGAAGCTTTTGGTTGAGAATTTCTTATCCATTTATGTTGCGTTCTTCATTTCCTTGCTTTGTATTGTATATCTAAGTATGTAGTATTTTATTCAACACTTGAATCTTGTTTATGAAAATATTCATGTTTAAAGTGTGGATTAAATACCTTGTTGTGCTTATGTATTGAATGATTTTTATTTATTTATGAAGTGAATTGTTGTTACTTTAATTATTATTGTTCTTTAATGTTTCCAAAGGGATTAGCTAACCCTAGGACTCGCCCATTAACTCTGAATTAATTTTGGAAAAGATAATTTGGGGTTTGAAAAGATTAATTAACAAGAACTTGAGGCGTTAACTCTCATTTTATAGATTCTACCTAGGGATAGGATTGAATTACTTGTAGCCATACAGGGTATACTTAATCTTCTAATTGTTTTAGGGATAATTCAATTAGGAAGTCTTGCTAGTCTTCGAAAGAATCTAATTAAGAATTATTGTCCGTGGCTAATTAAAATAAACTCGCTCATATTTGTAAAATCATGAAATACATTGGATTGTTACTTGAGTGTAATTCCCGATGCAATCATACTTGTAGCCATTGATTATTTTACTTGCTTTCTAGGTTAGTTTACATTTCCGCATTTAGGTATAAACATTTTCAAAACCAAATTCTTATTGTTTGGCATTTCGCGATAAGCGATAATTTTCTTACATTCATAATCGCCTACACATTGTTCTCTGTGGGATTCGACCACAACTCATAGTTGGGTAAATTAAATTGCATGCGACCATGACTATTACTTTTTAGTAGTGGATTTGGACGTCACCATAAAATATGAACAAAAGCGGAGCTCACCAATAGCACTGGAAGGGAGGGAAGTCCTAAATTGTAGCCTGCTCGCCTGCAAAACCGGTTCTTACGTTGTACCACAGATCAACGTAGGTTCCCAAAAGAGAACGTCAGTATCATCTATTGTACTCAGTGAGTCTTAACGACATGGGACGAAACTTTAATACAATAAATATTACGAGAAATGAATCTAAATGCATAGAAAACATAAAGCCTCTGAGAACAACTCTAAAATAATTGCATAATAGTAGTTTATGAATATTCTAAAAGAAATTCTTTTCTTTTTCTTAAAAAAATTACTTCTCTTTATACTTTGGGAGTTCCAACTATCCTGACTTAATTCTGTCCCAGTCACCGTATGATCGGCACAGGTTCGATCCCAACTTGATCGAATAGGCCCAATACACGAGGTGTCACTCGCTTCATGGTTCTCAACGCTCATGTATCATACCTTAGCATGGTTAAGTAAATTCTCAACAATGAGACCCTCGGCTCGTGTGCTCCCTACTTTGGCACAAGTAGTTTCAGAAAGTCAATGCCATGGTCAGGACCCTCGGCCTGGACGATGGCCCCTTCTCAGAATAAATGATACTCCCAAAAATATTTTCTTTCTAAAACTTCTTCTTGTGACTTTTCAAGTCTAAATTTTTTATTTTTTTTTTGGAACACCATGTACATGCTCATGCCGGTATCCTTAAATGTAAAGCATGACATAAGAATGAAATAAACATCTAAAAGTATTTCTAAAGATTCTTGTTTCTTCATAAATTTTTAACATGAAAATAACATATAAGGATAACTCGAAAATCTGAAAACTTATGCATATATTATAATAAATCATCTAAATTTTTGCTAGAACAATTCCAAGTTAATAGGTACTCACTTGTTCCAATTAAATAAATATAAACTCTTTTAAGAAATTCATCAAACACCTTGTATGCGTGCTTTTGTGAGTTAAACCGCTTTAGTAAAGGGTTGTATCAACTCACCTCAATACTCCTTGAGCCAATACGTAGACCTCAGTCCAATTTATACCCGTTAAATAATTGATTCTACAACAACCAGTGCATTTTAATTAATTTTAAAGTTTCACAACTAAACATGGGATTTACTGTTGATACAGAGAGACAAGGGAATTAACTATTCAAGTCTTACCTGTTATTACTGTAGTGTAATTGAGAGCAAGGAATTTTATATACTTGAGTTCAAGAATAAGTGAGCTATGAAGAACCCAAGAATTTTTCGAGCAATTTCTGGTTGTCTCTGTTCCTATCCGTGCATCTGTGTTTTTGTGTTCTCCGCCTCTTTTTTTTGGTTGTGTTTGTTCGAAATAGGCTTTTGTCGTTTTGCCTTTCTGAATGAGAAGTACGTCATTCTCATTCAAAGGCTTCAAGACTTTTATTTTATTTTGTTTTATTATTTTATTTGTTTTCTCCCTCTCTTCTTTTTTTTTTTTTTGTTTTTTACTTAACTTGTAATTAATGATACCTAGGGGTGTTCATGGTTCGGTTTGGTCGGTTTTTGATTAAAACCAAAACCAAACCAAATTAATCGATTTTTAAAATTTTAAAACCAAAACCAAACCAAACCAAATTAAATACAAACCATCGGTTTGATTGTTGTTGGTTTGGTTCGGTTTGGTTCGGTTTTTTGGTTCTTAGTAAGCTAATGATAAGTCGATAATATTAAAACAACACTAGACAACAATCTGAAAATAATTTGCCAAATTTATGTTTTTTATATATTTTTTTGAGAACTGAAAGTTTATTTACATGTTTAATTAAAAGAATGAACAAAAAAAACTAAAAGTTTGCTTTCTCAAGCTTTAGCCATTGTTATCTCGCAATTTGAATGTGCTTTCTTTACTCTTGTGGTGGTTTTTTTTGAACTCTTATTTTAGGCAAAAGTATGTGCAGAGGGTTAGAGAATTAGAGTCTAATAATGAAAAGAAAATTGGTCGAATCCTATTGTTTTGGGTACAGGCAATCTTTTAAGATATAACAGGATAAACCAAAATTCAAATAACAATTAAAATTATTAACAAAAAGATATTATATTGTATATAAATAATTATTAAATTTTGTATATAATTAATCGGTTTGGTTCGGTTTATTTTTCGGTTTTTTAAACTAGAACCAAAACCAAACCAAATATTATCGGTTTTTAAAATTTAAAACCAAAACCAATCCAAATCAAAAAAAAATATTGGTTTACTTAATCTGTTTGGTTCGATTTTCGGTTTGGATTGGTTTTCCGTCAAACCGTGAACACCCCTAAATTGATACCCACTTTTAATAATTAATAATATTAAATTTATTAATATTTCTCTAACTATATATTCAATTATTTAAGAGAGTGTGTGTGTGTGTGTCTATATATAAATATATATATATATATATATATATATATATATATNAATTATTAATATATTATTAATAATCCTCTAATTGTATATCCAATTATTTAAATGTGTTTATATATATATATATTCACTATAGGCAAGAATAATAATAATAATAATAATTTAATTCTATAATTAGTGTATCTCGAAACTTTTATAAATTTGAGAAGTGTTATAATCTTCCCTGCTTAAAAACATTCGTCCTCGAATGTTGCTAGAGCCTTATTCTTAAGCTAACAATCATTCCTTAGGTCCTTGAACCTCTTAAATTTTCTTAGCACTACTCACTCTTCCATGGGACTCAAAATTTCGGCTAACTCCCTAAATTTTCAAAAATTTCGGCAGAGTTTCCCTTGTAAATTGGACTATCCAAAAAAATATCCCGGTCACAAATACCACAACTGCACCAACAACAACCAAACATACCATAGCAGGCCATTCATAGGCACCATACACAGCTCATAAATTA
Organism: Nicotiana glauca; assembly: GCA_026770625.1. NCBI lineage: Eukaryota > Viridiplantae > Streptophyta > Magnoliopsida > Solanales > Solanaceae > Nicotiana > Nicotiana glauca. Next base: position 55,572 of record MU788674.1, read on the forward strand.
ATTACTCACACTACGGCAAGGAGGTACCACAATAACCAATAAGAATCTAAAGCAAAATACTTTAGCAAAAGTAAATCACTTTAATGACTTAAATGTACTCTGGCGTGGCACTAAATTGTTAAATAACGAAATATACTCTGACAAAAATTAAATTCAACAACTAAGTATAATCTAGCAAGGGCATAAACACATGCTAACTTATATTTAATAAATAAAAAATAAATGTCAAACCAAACTTAGGTTCACATACCTTTTTCCTCAAATAAATATGGATATCTCTTTCTCATATCTTCCTCGACCTCCCACGTAGCCTCTTTAGAATTATGATTACTCCACAAAACTTTTATCGATACTAAATCTTTTGTTCTCAACTTTCTTACTTGCCTATCGAGAACTTCTATTGGTACCTCTTCATAAGTCAAGCCTTCTTTAATTTCTATGATATCAACAAGTATTATATGAGACTCATCATGAATGTACTTTCTAAGCATAGACACATGAAAGACAGGATGAATAGAGGACAAATCAATGGGCAACGCTAGCTCATAAGCCAAGTTTCCTTTCTTTCCTATAATCTCATAAGGTCCAATAAATCTAGGATTAAGTTTCCCTTTCTTACCAAACCTCATAACTCCTTTCATTGGTGAAACTTTCAAAAATACCTTGTCACCAACCATGAAATCTAAGTCATGATGCCTCTTGTCAGAATAGGACTTTTGACGACTCTGAGTCACTTTTACTCTTTCTCTAATTAGCTGAACTTTCTCTAAGGCCTCACAAACAAACTCTGGACCAATCAATGGCGCCTCTACTAGTTCAAACCAACCCACTGGAGAACTACATCTTTGCCTACACAGCGCTTCATAAGGAGCTATACCAATTATGGCCTGATAGTTGTTGTTGTAAGCAAATTCTATAAGTGGCAAGTGCTCATCCCAATTAGCTCCAAAATCTATAACACACACATGCAGCATATCTTTGAGAGTCTGAATGGTCATTTCTGTCTGACCATCGGTATGTGGATGGAAAGCGGTGCTCAAATTGACCACGGTACCTAATATTTTCTTAAATGCCTGCCAAAAATGCGCTGTGAACTGAGGGCCTCTGTAAGATATAATTGAAACTGGAGTACCATGCAATCGTATTATTTCTTTGACGTACAACTACGCATAATGCTCTGCAGAATCTGTCGTCTTTACTGGTAGAAAATGCGGACTTTTCCAGTCGGTCTACTATAACCCAAATTGAATCATGCTTACGGTACGTGCGAGGTAGACCTACTATGAAATCCATATTAATGTCACGAACCTAAAATCGACCCGGTTGTGATGGCGCCTATCATGAAACTAGGCCAGCCGACACAAACCCCAAAGCCATCCAGAAATTTGTAGTAAGTCATTTTTAAACTATTGATTTGCTAAAATCCCATATAATAAGTTAGAATAAACAGTTCGAAAATTAATACACAAGCCCGACATCGGGGTATCACTAATCATGAGCATTTACTACCACTGCCTAACAACATAAGACCAACATCGCCGGGAAAAATTCAATGAATATAACTAAGGAAGAATGTCGGGGGAGGAAAGCAGGTTTGCGATCGCCAGGCAGCTACCTTGCTAACTCCGTTGAACCGATCACTGAATAATGAACACCCACAACCGGGTTCAGAAATATCTGAAACTGCATACAAGGTGCAGGGAGTAATGTCAGTACACCAACTTAGTAAGTAATAAAAGTAAATAAAGACTGAGGATTAAGAAAACACATAATCCACACCATAACACCACAGTAGGTACATGATGTTTTTTCAAAACAGTATATAAATCAAATCGTCTCATTAAAATCAAATTTCGGTAAAAATCCTTTGAAATTGTCTTTCAACAACTTTTCAAATTTTATATTGTACCTTGAGGAAAAATAGTGAGGAAAAATATTGTACCTTAAGCCAAAACAGTGAGGAAAAATAGTAAAAAGCATCTAAGGGTCCAGATAGTTGGCACAAGGACTAAATATGGCATCCTGCCCAAAAAATAGTAATACTTCCCAAAACACAGCAATATCAAGTAGTTTTTAATCAAATACGCGATTCAATAGTCGTACGGGAAGGACCAAGTCATAATCCCCAATGGTGCACGACCCCACACTCATCATCTAGCGTGTGTATCACCTCAAAGTAGCATAACGGTATAAAATTCAGGGTTTCATACCCTCAGGATAACATTTACAATCATTACTTACCTCAATCCGGTCCAAACTCTAGCTCGTGATGCCTTTGCATCTCGACTCGGCCTCTGGATGCTCCAAGTATAGCAAAAAACAGATTTATACCATCAAAATATGCTAAGGGAACAAAGCCCACTCGAAAATAATCAATTTACACCAAGAATCCTGAAATCGGCCAAACCCAACCCTCGGTCTCACATCTCGAATTTCGAAAAAAACCACAAAACTAAAATCCTTACACTCTCACAAGTTCATGCGTATGAAATATACCAAAATCCGACCACAAATGACCCCTCAAATTCCTAGATTAGGGTCTCCAATTTCCAAGCCCTAAACCCCTCATTATTGCTACTAATTTTCATAGATTTCAAGCTTAAACAGTTAAAAACCATCATAGAAATAAGTTTAAGGTCCAAAAACCTTACCTCCACGAAACCCTCTTGAATTCCTTCTTCAATTTGCTCTCCCAAGCTCAAATCCGTAGGTGAAAATGGTGGAAATTCGCAAAGGACTTAATTTATATGTTCTGCCCCAGCTAAACCGCTACTGCCGTCAAAATCTCGCACATGCGGTCCCAGGTGCGCATCTGCGGAAGTCACATATCCATTCCGGGACAGCACCTGTGATCAAAATCCCGCACATGCGCTATCACAGGTGCGCTCGAACCACCGCATATGTGGTTTCAGCTCCTCTCGCCCATTTCCGCATCTGCAGATTTGTCTGCTTCTGCGGCCCCACACCTACGGTTCCCAAGCCGCAGGTGCGGTTATGACAATAATTCAGCAGCTTCAGCTGTAAATTTTAAACTCCAAATTTCCCGATAACCATCCGAAATCATCCCGAGCCCCCCGGGACCTCAACCAAAAGTATGAAAAAGTCATATGCCACTATTCAAACTTATACCAATCTTCGAAACACTTAAAACCACATTGAATTATCAAAACACTCTCGGATTCAAGCCTAAGGTTTCCAAAACGTCCAAATTTCGCTTTCGATCAAAAAGTCTATCAAACCTCGTCCGAATAACCTAAAATTTTGCACATGTATCCCAAAATGACACAACGAACCTACTCCAATTTCTGGAGTTCCATTCCGACCCAGATATCAAAATTTCCAATGTCGACCGAAAAATGCCAAATTTTCAATTTCGCAAATTCAAGCCTAAACCTTCCACGGACCTCCAAAATACATTCCAATCGCGCTCCTGAGTCCCAATTCACTTAACGGAGCTAACCAAATCATAAAAATCCAAATCTGAGATCATATACTAGAAAGTCAAAACTTGGTCAAACCTTTCAAATTTAAAGCTTTAAACTAGGAATTGTTCTTCCAAATCTATTCTGATTATCTTGAAAACCAAAACCAACGATTTACATAAGTTGTAATACATCATACTGGGCTATTCATGCCCGAGAACTAGCAAGCGAAATGCAAATGCTCAAAACGACCGATCGGGTCGTTACATCCTCCCCCACTTAAACATACGTTCGTCCTTGAATGTGCCCAGATTTGTTCCAAAAGCCAACGAATCGTTGTATAACGTTGCCAAGCACATACACGGGGGTGATCCCATGTTACCCTATCCCATATAGGTTTGATAATGACACATAACTAAAGTTTTGCAATCCAACCAAAACAATGAACCTTAGAACCAAAATTCAAATTCCGTACTTATCTATAATATCAGAATCTCACACTTATACACTGAATAAATTCGAACCAACTGTATAGAACCATGTCTGTATTCCCAGATGTAACCACATGATATATCATATAACTCGACCACTCACAGCGATAACTTCTAATCACAGCAGTTGCTCAAAACAACTTAATACCAACGACAAACCTCTTATCAAATAAAGACTTATTCCAACATTTTTGTAGACTTCCAATGAGGAACGAAACATGCAGAAAGTCATAATCATTCCTCAGATCAACCATTCATGAAGCTCCCTCTACTTTGGCAAGAACCATAGTAAATTTCTAAGCCGAACATCGATATTATTCTTTCAACATGCTAAAATCGAACCTGATAGTATTCATTATATATCTCAATGACCTCATCTCATCTAACACGACTACTCTAGTGACAAGACACATCGATATAATCTCCATCCACAACCTGTGCAACTCGTGCACCAATTAGCAACAGTCCAAATGTACTCAAATCATGGGAAGTGACTCAAATGAGAGAGTTGTACCACAAGCTCACCAGTACCACTACAACACAATGCCAAGAACCCATCACACCTCGTAGAACTAGAACATAAAAATCTAACCCAAAGGATCCTACCTCCACATAACTTTGCTGCAATGCGCGATCCTATTCAAACAATGATCCACATGAATCACCTCACGTCACTATGCTCAAAATCAACAACCACATGTAATTTGATGTCTAGTACCAAAAATAATCACCATAACCCCGGAGAAGTAAACAATACAATGCCATACAAGTCCGAGAGAATATACCCAATGCACAATCAATCATGCAACTCTCAAATACCTATCTCACTCAAATTCTACATAAAGACCAAATGAAACCGTACCATATGTGCATGTAACCAACAAATCATAACTCCTCGCAACAAGGAAAAGTAACTCATAGATCATTTCAGAACACGAATAAGCTCAACAGCCACGGAATGGCACCTCCCTCAATAATAGCAGTTTGGAGTCAACAATCCGACTCGATGCAGAAGACACATCCGTATTAGTCTACCAATGAACCCCTTATCAAGAAGTCCCTGAATATGTTCCTTCAACTACTTTAACTCTTTCGGTGCCATACGATATGGTGAAACCGGAATGGGTAGAGTACCCAATATCAAATCAATACCGAAATTAATACCCCTGTCTGGCGGCATGCCCAGTAGCAGGAAACACATCCGAAAAAATCCCTCACCATCGGAATTGAATCCATGGCAGTATTCTCTGCACTGACATCACTCACAAAGGCAAACAAGAAAGACAACCTTCCCAACCATCCTTTGGGTCTTCAAAATAAAATCACCCTACTGGGAACATAATCAGTCAAACCTCGCCCCTCAATCCGTGGAACACGCGGCATAGCTAACGTCACTGTCTTAGCATGACAATCCACAATAACATGACATGGATACCACCAATCCATACCCAATATCACATCAAGATCTAACATACTAAGCAACAAGGATCAACTCGAGTCTTCAAACCTCCAATAGTCACCATACAAGGCCGATACACACGGTCCACAACCACAACATAATCTGTTCATGAGAACTCCCAGTATCCAAATCCATATCTCACACGAATGACCATATCCGATCCCAGCTCCACTGCCCGAACATTTATCATATATCTGATACTCGATCATTCCACGAGGGATACTCCTATAATTCTTCTGTGCCACCAAGCGAACTTGAATATCAGTAGTCGATCAAACAAGAGAGTGTCGCAATACCTATGATGTATTATTAACTCAATCCCATTGCCCTTTTCTAAAGTGCATACCCTTATCAAGACACACTATTTAGTAATATCATTTACCTGGTCATCTGAAATTGTCTGTGCTGCCTAAGAATTTATGACCTTCCTTTCATAACTGAATTGTGACCTTACACATGCAAATCTCAATCCTACACAACACACCGCATATACTATACCATCCTAGGATAAACATAAGGACTTCATATCCATTCCGACCACAAGCAACCACGCACTCAATTAGCCAAAAACTTCCCATTTGATCCCACCTAGAAGAAAATCACTATACATCTCATGCTCCTCACGCCAGTAGAAAATATACATCTCTAACCGTGGCAGAAACCATCAAGAACTCTCCGAATTCTATTTGAACAAGACCAAACCGTCAGGACTGAATCCTTTTAACTCGACTAAGCTTCGCAGATCAACAAAACCCAAGAGATTTGCCATGAAACACCTATAGAATCTCATTAACTCATAAGCATCCAAATAACTAATCGTAATCCTTACAATGCCGATCCGACCTACTACCAAGCTATCATATTTGTCCAAATTCCTTCTATATTACCTTCCATTTGATACTTCTCCTTGCCATAAAACCGCAATCCCTCAATTCAAACTCACCACACAAGAAATCGAGCATAAGACCACACCGCCTTAAGGCTCATAAACCGTTGTATTTTTCTGAAGTACCCATAAAGCACCACAACTAAGGTACCCGTTCTAGAGGGACCACTCTGTGAATCCAAAGTCATAACCTTCGCTTTCCTGATACTGGTGTGTAGGATTCATAATGATACAGAAATGCCACAAGTCCTGATATCCTCCAATATAAATCTTAGTTCCTAGCCAAATACTCATCCTGAAATTCCCAATTGCTACTTATACATCACGAATCCATTAGAACCATTCTTGGTAGTTGTTCACTCTGCTCAAACCTCAATTAGACTGATCAAACGGGTCGAACGACAGGTGCTCCATTAGCACTCCCAACACCCCAGGAGGTAATCCCATTCTCTAAGCTATACAAACAACGACTAGATCATTCGATGTTTCTCATGTATCCATATAGCATAACCCAACCTTTATCCAAAATTTCATGTACTAAAGTCATCCTTGTTCTCAACCGCTGTAATCTATAGCTGATTCACTAGTATGCCTCAAATTGGCACAAACACAACACATAATCGTGTGATCAACTGACCAATAGCAGACTCCCCCAATTAACTTAAAGCCTTAGATCAAAACACATAAAATTCACAATGCCTATGCTCTATCACTGCCATAGCACCATAGTGAGATTCAACTAAATACCTCATAAGACCATGCAACACATAACCTATCGTATTTCAAATCATTTGCGAACCTCGCCTTCTACCTCGTAATAGTCAACACAACTCTTCTATGCAATCCAAACTCAAACTGCAACACGTATAATTCACTGATAAAAGAGGACTCCCAACCAACGACATAGGGATCTCACAAACCTCATAATAATCGGTAGGATATAATCCACTTGCTTAGCTCAAACTGGTATGTCTTTGTACTCTCCCATAATCATAACTATTACCCGATCGCTTAACCTTCCTGAGTCTGAACTCATATCACGACATGAAATTTACTTTATTCCACAACTAGACAACATGAAAAGATCCTTCAACACACCTATAACTCAGGGCTACATATCAAAACAAGATGGAAATCAAGCACCAAATCATTTTTCCTACCCTCAAGTAGACTTTTCTTATCATATCTAAATTATATGAACACACCACGCAGTCACATCACGCTCATCACAAAGCCATCACTTCCACTAATAGGGACACAATCGGACATATAAGTCCAAAATCATGTGCTTACACAATCAACACCTTGGTGTTTAATCTACAAGCAAAGACCGGCCTCAAGTCCTCCAAATTGGCTAAATATCAACTCACAGAAATCATATCTTGCCCCTCGATTCGGGGAATCCTAAGTCATCGATGCACAGCTAATACCGAGTGCTCACACGTGCATACAAATGCGTGGAAGTAATTTCAAGAGTTACATTTCAAGCTGAATCATTGTCGCACGAGAAGAATTCAAGAATGTGAAGTTTCCTAAAGGTTCTGCAGCCTCCAAAGGATAAATACAAACATCTCCCTATGGATCCGCGAGACTCTACTAAACCTGCTCATGACTCGTGAAACCTATGTAATCTAGGCTCTGATACAAACTTGTCACAACCCTAAAACCGACCTAGTCATGATGGCGCCTATCATGAAACTAGGCCAGCCGACACAAACCCCAAAACCGTCCAGAAATTTTTAATAAGTCATTTTTAAACTATTGATTTGCTAAAATCCCATATCATAAGTTAGAATAAATAGTGCGAAAATAAATACACAAGTTTGACATCGGGGTATCACTAGTCATGAGCATCTACAACCACTGTCTAACAACATAAGACCAACATGGCTGGGAAAAATTCAATAAATATAACTAAGGAAGAATGTCGAGGAAGGAAAGCAAGTTTGTGACCACCAGGCAGCTACCTTGCTAACTCCGATGAACCGGCCACTGAATAATCAACACCCGCTACCGGGTTTAGAAATACCTGAATCTGCACAAGGTGCAGTGAGTAATGTGAGTACGCCAACTCAATAAGTAATAAAAGTAAATAAAGACTGTGTGGTAAGAAAACACATAATCCACGCATAACACCACAGTAGGTACAAGATGTTTTTCCAAAATAGTATACATATCAAATCGTCTTGTTAAAATCGAATTTCAGTAAAAATCCTTTGAAACTGTCTTTCAACAACTTTTCAAAAATGGAGTGATAATAATAGTGAGTAAAATAGTGAAGACATGATCATCCCCTCAGGCAAAATTCACATCTCACAAAACAGCCCCTCGAGCAAGACATGAAACATAAACAGCCCCTCAGGTATAATATCAACAGAACCAGCCCCTCGGGCTATCTCACAATCACTCGTAATCAGCCCCTCAAGCAACAACATGAATCAATAACAGCCCCTCGAGCATAATAGAAATCAATAACAGCCTTTCGGGCTACATCATATCACTCACACTGGGTACCCGCTCTCACTTGCGGTGTACAGACTCCTGGATGGGTTTCTACAGCCCAAGTGCTATAACAAGCCATCTCCTAGCATAAATTAGGCCCTCGGCCTTACATAATAACAAGCCCCCTTGTGGAATAAATCAATCAGGCCATCAACCTCATAATATCATGAATTAGTAACAACCTGCTGTGGCGTGCATTCCGATCCCATAATATCCTCACAACACCGGCCCTCAGCCTCACTCAGTCAGAAACCTCTCAAGCCACTCGGGCTAACAGTAAAACATGATGCTCATCTCAAAATATCATTTAAAGTATCAAAATAGAGTACAATTGACTGAGTTATGAAATTAATAAAATACAGCATGACTGAGTACGGATATTTAGTCAAAATAGTGAGGAAAATAATAAAAAGCCCTTAAAGGTCCAAATAGTTGGCACAGGTCCCAAATATGGCATCCAGCCGAAAACACAATAATACTTCCCAAAACACAGTAATATCAAGTAGTTTTTAATCAAATACGCGATTCAATAGTCATACGGGACGGACCAAGTCATAATCCCCAACGGTGCACGACCCCACGCTCGTCATCTAGCATGTGCATCACCTAAAAGTAGCACGACGATGTGAAAATCTGGGGTTTCATACCCTCAGGACAATATTTACAATTATTACTTACCTCAATCCGGTCCAAACTCTAGCCCGCTATGACTTTGCCTCTCGACTCAGCCTCTGGATGCTCCAAATCTAGCCAAAAACAGATTTATACCATCAAAATATACTAAGGGAACAAAGCCCACTCGAAAATAATCAATTTACACCAAGAATCCCGAAACTGGCCAAACCCGACCACTGGGCCCACATCTTGGATTCCGATAAAAATCACAAAACTTACACTCTCACAAGTTCATACGTACTAAATATACCAAAATCCGACCACAAATAACCACTCAAATTCCTAGATTAAGTTCTCCAATTTCCAAGCCCTAAACCCCCAATTGTTGCTACTAATTTTCATAGATTTCAAGCTTAAACAGTTAAAAACCAGCATAGAAACAAGTTTAAGGTCCAAAAACCTTACCTCCACGAAACCCTCTTGAATTCCCTCTTCAATTTGCTCTCCCAAGCTCAAATCCCTAGGTAAAAGGGTGGAATAACCAAAAAAAATTGTGAAGGACTTAATTTATATGTTCTGCCCCAGCTAAACCGCTTATGCGGTCAAAATCTCGCACCTGCGGTCCCAGGTGCGCTTCTGTGGAAGTCACTTATCCGCTCAAGGACCGTACCTGCGATCAAAATCCCGCACCTGCGCTATCAGAGGTTCGCTCGAACCTCCGCATCTGCGGTTCCAACTCCTCTCGCCCATTTTTGCATCTGCAGCTAATCGTCCGTTTCTACGATCCCGCACCTGCGGTCACCAAATTGCAGGTGCGGTTATGACAGTAATTTAGCAGCTTCAGCTGCAAATTTCAAACTCCAAATTTCTCGATAACCATCCAAAATCATCCCCGAGGCCCCCGGGACCTCAACCAAAAGTACGAACAAGTCATATACCATTATTCAAACTTATACCAATCTTCGAAACACTTAAAACCACATCGAATCATCAAAACACCCTCAGATTCAAGCCTAAGTTTTCTAAAACTTCCAAATTTCGCTTTCAATCAAAAAGTCTATCAAACCTCGTTCGAATGACCTGATGTTTAGCACACACATCCCAAATGACACAACGGACCTACTCTAATTTCCAAATTTCTATTTCGACCCCGATATCAAAATTTCCAATACCGACCGGAAAATGCCAATTTTCAATTTTGCCAATTCAAGCCTAAACCTTCCACGGACCTCCAAAATACGACTTAACGAAGCTAACAAATCATAAAAATCCAAATTCGAGATCATATACTAAAAATTCAAAACTTGGTCAAACCTTTCAAATTTAAAGCTTCAAATTGAGAATTATTCTTCCAAATCTATTCTGATTATCCTGAAAACCAAAACCAACAATTTACATAAGTCGTAATACATCATACGGGGCTACTCATGCCCGATAATTGGCAAGCAAAGTGAAAATGCTCAGAACGATCGGTCGGGTTGTTATAATTAATCATCTCCCACTTCCAGTATGGTATCTTTATATCTTGAGCTAGGCCACCAGGCCTCTAATGCTCGGCTTTGACTTGCTGGCAACTAAAACATTTAGCCACATGATCTGCTACTTGCTTATTTATGCCTTTCTTCCAATACAACTCTTTCAAATATAGATACATTTTTATAGCACCTGGGTAGATAGAATACCTTGAACGGTGAGCTTCTTCCATTATGGCTTTTCCAAGACCATCTACATCAGGCACACATAACCGATCAATCAACTTCAACACTCTGTCACTTCCTAAAGTGAAAGCAGTGATTTCTTTATTTTTGACTCCTTCTTTTAATTTCACTAAGTATGGATCTTCATCTTGCTTAGCCTTAACATGCGTAACAAGGGAGGATTGTGCTAAGGCATAAGCAGTTTTACCTCTTTCTTCGGTCTCATCCAATCTAATTCCATCATTTTCATGTTTTTGAATTTCTCGACCCAAAGTTCGCCTTTGCACTACAAGATGGGCCAAGACACCAATTGACTTCCTACTAAGTGCATCTGCTACCACATTAGCTTTGCCCGGGTGATAAAATATATTGATGTCATAATCTTTCAATAGCTTGAGCCACCTTCTCTGCCTCAAATTTAATTATTCTTTCTTGAAAATGTATTGGAGGCTTTTTTGATCTGTAAACACTTCAGAATGCTCACCATAAAGGTAGTGTGGCCATTTCTTTAATGCAAACACCAATATTGCAAGCTCCAAGTCATGTGTGGGGTAGTTCTTTTCATGATTCTTTAACTGCCTGGAAGCAAAATCAATAAATTTTCCATTTTTCATAAGAACACTACTGAGACCGACTCTGGAAGCATCACAATACACTGTGAACCCACCCGAACCTGTCAGCAAGGTTAATACAGGTGCAGCGGTCAACCTCTTTTTTAACTCTTGAAAACTCTGCTCACAAGTGTCTGACCACTGGAACTTAACTGCTTTCTGAGTCAACTTATTTAATGGAGCTACAAGTGAGGAAAACCCCTTTACAAAACCTTATATAGTAGCCAGTTAACCCCAAGAAACTCCTGATTTCGGTTGGTGTTGTCGTCCTAGTCTAGTTCTTGACTTCTTCTGTCTTTTGAGGGTCCACTTTTATGCCTTCACTAGATACCACATGGCCTAAGAATGCCACTGACTGCAACTTGAACTCATATTTTGAAAACTTGGCATAAAGCTCATTCTCCATCAAGGTCTGCAAGGCTATTTTGAGGAGTTCTGCATGATCTTCCTTGCTCTTAAAGTATACCAAAATATTGTCTATAAACACGATAATAAAGGTATATATGAATGGTTTGAAAATTATGTTCATGAGGTCCATGAATGCAACTAGGGCATTTGTTAACCTGAAGGACATTACTAGAAATTCATAGTGCCCGTAGCAAGTTCTAATGGCTATTTTAGATATATCTTCTTCTCTGATTCTTAACTGATGGTACCCCGACCTCAAGTCTATCTTTGAAAAGTACTTTGCACCCTGAAGTTGATCAATTAAATCATCAATTCTTGGCAGTGGGTACTTGTTCTTAATGGTAACTTTATTCAACTGTCGATAGTCAATGCACATTCTGAGAGACCCATCTTTCTTCTTGACAAACAGGACCGGGGCACCCCACGGTGAAACACTGGGCCTGATGAAGCCCTTGTCAAGAAGGTCTTTCAACTGTTCTCTAAACTTATTAAGTTCTGTTGGAGCCATCCTATAAGGAGGTATAGATATGGGAAGAGTGTTTGGCATGAGATCAATGCCAAAGTCTATGATTCTTTCAAGAGGAGTCCGGGAAGGTCATCTGGAAAAACTTTTGTAAATTCTCTAACAACTGGTAGAGACTGAAGAGCTGGTGGTTCTAATTTTGGATTAATGATATGAGCCAAATAGGCGAGTCATCCTTTACTGACCATTCATTGTGCCTTAAGGTAAGAAATAAACTTACCTACAAGCGATGCTGAACTACCCTTCCACTCTAAGACTTCTTCATTTGGAAATTGGAACCTAACTATATTGGCACGATAATCAAACATGGCATAGCAGGAAGACAACCAATCCATACCCATGATCATACCAAAATCTACCATTTCTAACTCTATGATTTCGGCCTCGGTATTGCGACCTTGGACTGAAACTATACAACCTTTATGGACTCTTGTGACTCTCACTGACTCGCCAACTAAGTAGATACTAGGAATATATCACTAAGTCGTTCCGGTTCTATCCCGAGGTTAGTTGCAAAGTATGGAGTCACATATGAAAATGTTGAACCTGGATCCATTATGGCATAAGCATTATGTGAGCAGACTAGAAGTATACCTCTAATAACTTCTGCATATGCCTCTACATTCTGACGATCAAGTGTAGCAAACAAACAGGGTTGTCCCTCTCCTTGAGTAACTCGATCTGCACCTCTACCAGCCCCATGCCCGATCTGATTATGAGAATATGAGCCTGAGGTGGTGCAACTGCAGTAGCTGAGGAACTAGAAGGATGAGTTGATCCCCCATTGAAATTACGTCTCAACTTGGGTAGTTGGCCTTTATATAACTAATGTCTCTCCAATGATAGCAACCGTTAAACTCGAGCTTGCACTCACAATGTTGCCGCTTACATGTTCCACAAAAACCTTGTTGCTGTGAATGTTGCTTAGCATGACTCTGGCTAATTTATACGTGGTTTTAAGGATATGTGGATTGATTCAACATAAATAATCAAGAATATTAGATAAACAAGTTAAAGACTATATGAATGATCAAACCAATTGTAGTGTTATGGCCTGACTCGAATTTAGGTTGAACAGTAGTTTTGTCCTCGACCGGACCCTTGGTTTGAAGTCAATTGTGAATAAAGAACAATAGTAAAATAAGAACTTTGCTATAGCTGGAAAGCAGAAAAATGAATATGTATTGCTTTTGTATCCGTGTTACAACGTGTCCTATCAAAGAAAAAACTTTCCTTTTATATAGTAGGAAACTTCACCCCTAGTATAAGTCTAAAAAGGGTAAAAATCTTCCTCCCTTGTTAATTATTAATCTGTAACCATCATCGATTGAGATCCATAGCGTGATATCTGATAGGTTAGGATAATACGGCCTTCTATTGGTTTCCCTCAATCATTCGATGCGCTTTCCGAAGTCTCAAAACTCGCCCCGATTCCGGGGTGCGTGGTTTTATCAGGTTCGTTGGCGGGCCTCGAGTCAAAGAGTTTACAGCTTCAATTTGGATCTCATATGTTCATGGTCTTACTTCGTCTGATCCACCAGAAAATCAGGGTGTGCGTTATCCCCGATTTCACCCATATACAAATTGGCCTCATGATCAGTTCACCATAAACACCAATTGCTTCAATTAAAGTGGTTCTCTGGAATAGTTAAGTTAAGAAGTATAGTAAATTTTGGGAAGGAGATTATAGCTCTACCCTCAAAATGTTGCGCAGCTATATGTCCGTTTCATTTAATTATATTGACATTTTTAATTGGATATATATGTCAAATAAAGAAAATAATTTTGCCAATAAGCTAAATATATCTAATGCAGTAAAAGTACTCTTTTTTAATATTCCATATTAATTAAAGAGGCGAATTCATGATTTATACATTATGGTTCGAGTTCAAGATTTTAATACAACACATTTGATTTAGTAAGTTCAAAATATAAAATTTGTACTTATTTAGTGAATGTTTCTAACACATATAAAAAATCCAGCCAAAACTGTTGTGTTCATATAAAATGTAGGCTAGATCTGAAGGAAATTGAAGACTTAGCTATGCAGAAATTATGATTTGGACGAGTAAAGAGATAGTGAAATTTTTTGTGTATTCATTCACTTGTTTGTACATGTATATATATATATATATATATAATTGAATGTTGAATAAAATAAAGAGAAAAAAAATTACTATGTACACTTATCCTATTTGTATTTGTCTATTTGAACCAGAAAAATTCTATCCTAACTAAATAATATTCTCTCACGTGAGCTTCAGCTGAGAAGAACCTTCTATCAATTAATCAAATCAACGATCCAGGTCTAATCCATCATAAAAAGATATGTGGCTATGATTAGCAACTCCAAAGTATGATGTATGGTTGTGATTTAAATAGAAGAACCCGACATATATCCTAGGTTATATCGAAACAACACTAGTTTGATCGGTCGTCTTCTCATTTCCTCTTTTTCCTGGTTCAGACTTCGTTCCTCCATTGATGACCAAATTAATCTGGGTTTTTGAATCTCTAACATCCCCTCTCAAGTTTTAGGGAAGTGTAGATACCCCCAACTTGCTCGGAATTCCTTTATGAGAATCCCCAGAAAGAGGCATAGTAAATAGATCGGCCAACTGATCTTTAGATGGAACAAACGAAAGGGCAATTAAACTAGAAAGAAATTGTTGATGCATAAAGTGGAAGTCAAGTTCGACATGCTCTATGTATTCATGGAAAACAAGGTTCCGGGAAATATGGATAGCTGCTTTACTGTCTGAGTGAAGGGGAATTGGAAGGGTAATAGGAGCGGAGAGGTAAGCAAAAAGGCATACAAGCCAGGTTAATTCAGCGGTGACTCTTCACATGGAGCGGTATTCTGCTTCTGCAAAAGAAAGAGAAATGGATACTTGTTTCTTGGATTTCCATGAAATAGGATATCCCCGCAAAGTAACGAAGAAACCACTCACTGATATTCGAGTATCTTTGCAAGAGGCCCAGTCCGCATCACAAAAAGCAAGAAGTGAAAATTTTGGGGTAGAGGATAACACGATCCCTTGGCCAGGATCAGTGCTCAGATATTTAAGAACCCTTAAAGCGAGAAGTGTGACTGGCAAGGGCGTTGCATGTATTGACTCAAAGTGAGAATAGCAAAGGAGAGATCTGGGCGTGTGTTGGTAAGATAATTCAGTTTGCCAACCAAATGCCGGAATAGAGTGGGATTGTCCATGAGAGGACCATCGTCTGCTTGAAGCTTGGAGCAGGGATCCAGAGGAGAAGTTGCACGAGGCAAATGAGAGACATCAAATTCCTTGAGCATATCCATGGTAAATTTTCGTTGAGTGATGATAAAACCATTACTTTCTCGCAAAACTTCTAGTCCAAGAAAATAGTGTATGTCTCCTAAATCCTTTACCTTGAACTGGGAATTGAGGAATTCTTTGATGTTTTGAATCTCTTGCATGGCATCCCCTGTTAATAATATGTCATCCACATAAACTGCTAAAATGGATATGAGACCATCTCTTTTCTTAAAAACAAAGAATAATCATTCAATGATGATGAATATCCTTTGAAAATCAATGCCCCTGCAAGCCGAGCATACCACTGCCGTGAAGCTTGCTTCAAACCATATAAAGACTTTTTCAGCAGACAAACATGAGAAGGACTAGGAGGGATGAATCCTGCTGGAAATTTCATGTACACTTCTTCTTGTAAATCTCCATGTAAAAATGCAATATTGACATCTAACTGGGACACAGTCCAACCCCTCTTTGCTGAAATGGCAAGAAGACATCTTATAGTTGTCATCTTGACTACCGGAGAGAAAGTCTCACTATAGTCTATCCCCTCTCTTTGAATATCCCCCCTTACTACAAGTTTTGCCTTTAGCTTTTCAATGGTTCCATCAGATAAGTGTTTGACCTTATAAACCAATTTGCAAGGTAATGGCATTTTCCCTTTAGGCAGCTCAACCACTTCCCAAGTTCGATTATCTTGTAAAGCTTGAATTTCTGATTTTATAGCTTGTCTCCAACCTGGATGTTGAGAAGCCCGTTCATAACTATTAGGCTCATTTAAATTGGATAGGGACTGGATTAGATGTTGATTACTGATGGTGAGGGAGGAAAAAGAATAGGCACTAGGCCTAGTAGGGTGAGATAAACTACCCTATCCAGATCAGCAAACATGATGTTGTTACACACACAGTCCTTAAGATACACTGGTTGTTGTGTCACTCTATCATACTTCCTCAATGAAATTTCTTATCTAGGTGCAGGAACAGGAGATTTGGTTGGGTATATACTAGGACTGGTGTGAGGGACAGGTGAAATAGGCTGATAAGGAGTGGATGTGGTGGATGAATCAGAAGACTGAGGTTCAAATTAAGGTAAGGATGGAGAGATTGGATTGTTAAGGTCCATATCTTCTGTACAGGACATTTCTTCCTGTACATAGGACTGTGGATAGGTTTGAGTTCTGAAAAAGGAAAATGTGACTCAAAAAATTTCACATCTCTAGAAACAAAAATCTTCTTAGTTTCCAGTTCCAATAGCTTATATCCTTTTTGATTCAAAGGATATCCAATCAACACACAAGTAGTTGCTCTCTCATCAAATTTGCTTCTCCCTTGTGTTAAGGTAGAAGCATAGCATAGACATCCAAAGCTTCTCAAAATGATAATATTTAGGCTTTTGCTTGAAAAGGACTTCAAAAAGAGTCTTACCACTCAGTACTTTGGAAGGCAACCTATTTATAATATGTGTTGCAGTCAGAATAGACTCTCTCTAATATGATATGGGTAGTCTATACTGGAACATTAAACCCATTGCCACTTTTAGGAGATGTATATTGTTGGACTAAGAATAGGTAAAGTTTTGAAGAATGAAAAATGAACTCAGTCATGGACCAGGTCCATCAGGTGAAGCATAGTGTGTCAACCTATACATGTGAGATGCATGTGAAGGAGATAAGTCACATTGATCAAGCAGCAATATCTCCTAAACTGATTGAAAAGGTTGCATATGGGATAAGGAGGAAAAGTCTCCTTATGAGAAGAGAACACAGATCCGGATAAAGGATAGGGTTGGAGTTTGTGTTGATCAAGGACTCAACTTCGTTGGAAGATCAGCAATTGAGTCTCAATCAAACTCTGATTACTAGCACTTTAAATAACAGTGATTGTTCTCTTTTACAGGCATTGCACAAACGCAGAAGTAAAACTAAATTGAGAGCAAAAGAGCAAGGAAATTTTGCAAGCAATTTATATAAGATTTGAGTGTGCATTCCTGAAGCTACTTTGACAAGAGAGAAGAACCAATTCCATTGTATCTTTCTTTTATTCTAGTTCAATTGTAGTAGGTGGTTTAAGTTGCACCTTTTAGCTTTCATAGAAGCATTTGTACTAGGTACTTTAAGTGTTCAAGTTATAGGCTAACTTGAAGGTGTCGCAACAGTTGAGGTTGTGTGCTACACAGGGATTAGAGTTAATCCTTAGATTTACAAAGAGTTTTTGTAAATGTTGTTTTGGCTCATTGATTTTAGTGGAAGATTGGGAAAATCCTACTAAGTAGTAGGTCGTGGTTTTTTCACCTTTTGAGCCAGGTGTTTTCCACGTAAAAATATTTGTGTTCTTTATTTTATGTACTTTTAATTCCGCAAACAGTAGTAGTAAGTACACCTACAAGAACTAGGTTCTTCTAGAGCAAAAATTGGGTACCACACAAATC